>OV788325.1:13678929-13768929 GCA_928718305.1 Tetramorium bicarinatum
ATTAATTAAAAATAACACTGTAGGCATAAGCTGCGTTTGACACAAGAATAAACGATAAATTTCTCACCATGTAACTAGGCGAGATAATCAGTTATCTTTATCGACTATTTAAAGAAACAATACGTTTATCGTATTTCATTTTCCCACATGCGCGCATATAATTCCATATAATTCCATTTTTCAAAGCGTTCACCAACGTTTCACGTTATCGCCCTCGTGTGAGATGATATTTTTAAATTTTAACAATAGAGCAGGCCTAACGCGGGAGGGCTCCGTATCTCCTGGAGCGGAGAGAGAGATACACGTAACGACTGTCTCCGTAAAGATCTTGGGGCAATGGCCCATCAAGGTCGCGTTGCGATTGCACGCGCGGACGCACTCCCTCGAGGTGACGAGAAGGTGTGTGTGCGCGCGCGCGAGAGAAGCGCCTTAACAGCAAAACGAACCGTCCTCCTCCCTGGTCTCGTCAGGAACGGACGACCTTCGTGACGTAACGAAGCGAAAAACCGCGCGAGTTCTATTACGAGTTCCGCACGCTAGTTCTATTACGCGCCGGGAAATTACACATTTCTGGAGGCGTATCAAGTGCGTTTCAAGGTACGAGACAGGTGTGAGTGATCGCGCGACGGCGAAATGAACTGGCGATGATAAGCTACCCATTAGACTGCCACGGAGGACTGGCCACGCTCGTCGTCGCGACTATCGCAATAACGATTAAAACCCCCTCTTTGCTTGTATCTCATTCCACCAAAAATTTGCACATGCCGGATGGAAAAGGCAATTTATTTTCAGTATCTAGCTGCAGGTACATGCATGTACTTGATATTCGAGAAAATACTTAAAATATAGATACAAGCGCATCACCGTTTCATGCACGGAATATCTCGAAATTGCCGGATGTTTCTTTTTTCATTCATAGAGTCAATTTAATTTCTTTTTTATTCAAAGTCAATTTAGAAAAGATTTTTCCAAAGCTGGTTAGAAGATTATTATATTTGCCTTAATTTATCGCGATTTAGTTTAGAAAATGGCTAATTTAATTGTTCTCAAATAATTATAAAATGAATAAGAGCGATATTCGAGAGAGACAGAGAGAAACCTTGTACACTGAGAGAAAAATATAGTTACTTTTGACCTCAACCACAATATATACATCGTTATATTAACCATAATTATCGTTAGAAATATTATAAAATTATGGTTGAGGTGTAAAAGATATAAATAGTGCAATCAACCATAAGGTCATAGCGAAAATGTTAAATCACCCGATAGTCTAAAATTAGACACTGTAAGGTGCAGTTAGAATTTCGAAAAGAAAAAGGTAGACACGGAGCACGGAGCACGGAGCGCCAGGGCGAGAAGCAGGCGCCTACGTTGGACACACGCCAACTATTTCGAGTCCCACAATAGCAGTCTTATCGTTCGTTGCTCTCACGACAGCCGCGGTGGAACGCGCCCCGATGTTAATTCGCACGAAAGGCGTTGCGGATCGTTGAATTTCTAGCGTGGAAAGAATCCATCATCGAGCGGACTGTCGACGCATTTTAGTCAGGAATAACGGGGAGTCTTTTTTTTCACATCGGACTAACGAAACAGCGGCCAGAGCAGCGCGCAATTCTCTAGGAATTATTGCGCGTCCGCAAGTTATGAAAATGTTAAATTTACGAAATGTATTTTCAGCGCGACAAGTACCCACTTTTGTTGCCAAATACTAGAGACTAATTTTAATTCTGGCGCAGCGATATCGCGTTGCATAATTCGCGCTGATCGCACGGCAGACCGGTAATAAAGTGATTAATAGAAACTAATGGAAACTTTGACTAATGACGACATCAATATCGAATGATACGATACAAATTATAGGCAATTTCCAGTATATCGAAATTAACCAAAAGCAGCATTTACGAGCCATAGTCATTGCGGTCAATGTCGATTGCGCGATGGCATAATGATAAGTTACTGCACATAGAAACAATTAGAAGACAAACTTTGCGTTTTCATTGCGCGAAACAGACTCCCGCACAAGCAATTTTCGTGAATGATAAATGGTATTCTCTCTCCCGTTTGATAAATTTAATAAATTACTTTCGTCTTGCCCTGTTTGGGGATAAAGTTACCAACAATTATTATTATTGTCGTATTTACTAATCAGTCAGTAAGTATCGGAGCAGATACAATTGTGCAGATTAGGAATGCTCCAGGCAACAGACTTTGTCTGGCAACCTTAGAGATTCGCTTTCGAAGCGTCTAGCTGCCTCAATGTCGAAGCCAACTCGGTGCAAGATACTTGACGTTTGCATACCGATCGAGGACAAGTCGTGACGCGAATCGCGAACCGTTTTAATGACCTTTGTACGTTCACTCGCGCTTTCACGATGCGGTGTGGCAAGCCCTTTTGCTAAGTCGAGAATCTCAGTGAAAGATTCAGCGTTACGCGTGTTCTAAAAAAAAGTTTCGCAAATTAACATAACATTATTTTAAAACTTATTCCCAGCCTTAAGAATTTTAAAAACTTACTTTTAAGAAGTAAGTTTTTTGGACAAAAAGAATAAATCAATCAAACTAATAAATTGCATTAAAAAAAATCGGTAAAAATTCGATTGAGATAAGCCTCTCTCGTATCAGATTTATGAAGCGCCTATTTTCCTAACTTTCGACCTTCACTCGGAAATTCCAGTTATCGAGTTGGAAACGACAACTTTCGATTCCGCGGCTGAAGAAATTTCATCGAGTTCCGGTAAGCGAGGGATCTCTTGCAATCGCGTCGCGTCCTCTCTCCGCAGAAGAGTTGTCGTTTCCGCTCTGCCGATCGCGACTTCCCGACTTTCACAGAATCGGTCGCTGCGATATAAGATTGCGACCGATCCGTGATTAATGCGGTTCAGGTGCGAAGGATGGCGATCTTCTTTATGAGGCTGCGATTTATTACGCGGCTCTCATTGCGACTTCTTACGAGAGATTAGCCAACACGGGATTGATAATGGTGAAGAGTGATCTCTTATTGCCTCATGATTAATAAAGTCCTCCTGATTTCAAAATGATAGCAAAAAATAATCTATAAGAAATAAATCCGAGCTGCATATGAGCTAAAAGAAGATTGAGAGAGCTACATTTAATTATCTTGTCATTTGCGTTAAAATAATTCATAATTCTTTTTAATTCACGAAAAATGTCAATTAAAATTTTATGAAAAATGTATGAATGAATGTATGAATATATGCAAGTTGATTTTCAGATTTTCAAATTTTTTATATTTGACTTAATAATGCGCATAAATAATTAAAACCATAAAATATATTTATTTATTTTGTTTTTAAAAAATGTAAAAATTCAATATTTAGTTAGAAAATAAACTTATGCATCAGGGATTAGCTTCATTTCATTCTGATTTTGCTATGATATTGCTATTAAGTGATATATCGCAGTCATTCCTGCGGATTTGGCATCGAAGCGAAAAACAACATGAAGATAGACGTGATTACCGTAGAATGCGACGGCGTGACGTCGATATTTTGTACGCAAAGCACACATACTCGCGAAAGAAGGGATAATTTAATCGTTGCATCGTAAGAATTACTTTTGGCTATCCGTTTATGTATATGATATCCGTCGAACGTCAGCTAGATATGTTCTCATGGTCGTGGAGTACTCGTCATTAATATCCATGAGTTAAAGCGTATCCGGCTGTATCTTTTCGGTGCCGAGTACGTAGAACACAATTTATGACTATCGTGCGAGACACTGTTTGCACGAACAATCGATTGCACAGTCTATTGTTAGTAGGTCTCCTGTTATTTATTTTTATGTTTGTTATCGGTTGAACGATAGGTTATCAAATCACGTGAGAGAAATGTTCAATTTAAGAAACAAGACTCGCTCTAAACAAAGAGTTGAAATAAACAATTAAAATTGTTATCTTATACTGAAAAAAAATTCTGGTTAAAAACGATCGAATCAGAAAAATCTTATAGGATTGATCGAATATTCTGCTTATTATAATAAGAATTCTAGTTATTATAAGTTATAAAGTATTGAGTTTTATTATAATAAACCAGAATATTCGATCAATTCTACAAAATTTTCTGATTCGTCCGTTTTTAATTTCAGAATTTTTTTTAGTGTAATATTGCTATATAATACAATTTATAGATCTTGGAAATTTAATTCTTGCGATTATCAATTTTCATAAAATATGGAACATTTGAACATTATATTATATTTTATATTACTTACGCGAATGGTGTTATATGCTGCGGCGCAACAAGTGCATTAATAAATTAATAATTTCCGCGAGGCGCAAATGTACGATAAAAATGTTAAATGTATTGTAAAAATGTCACATCATATCTCATTCGGCACAGTTCGAGAAAGTGTATCGACGATATACGCAGCATTACAACCGCCGGAAAATATTTCCATCTAATTGTAAGTGGGCTGGTAAAGCAATCACTATGCGAGGTGCAGCGGAGCACATAACACACGCCATTATGGATCGTAACAAAGAGACGGGCCGTGGATCTAAATTGGCTTCGTTGATCCGTTTGTACGTACAAGTTGTGGTGCACATGTACCCATCTCGAATATGCGGAATGAGCGGTTACAGAAGCTACAAATAGTTGTCTAGAAGAAATCGGGGCCAATTGCCACAATTTTTTAATATTAATTTTTAGTAACAAAATGCAATATTTTTACAACACCGCATATTATAATACAGCACTACTACATTCTTTAGATATTAAATATATATATATATATATTAATTTTAAATATATATAACATTGTAATTTATAAAAAAGTTAGTTTAAAATAAAACTGTGAAACTCACATATTGGATTGACTATTTTTTACATTTGCTTACATTTTTAAATATCAAGTAAGACTTGCTATTACGTAGCTCGATCATTCAGTGTATTTTTTTTTAAATGTACCTTTAAATATGATATATTATACTTAAGATAAAAGTACTTGAAGGGATTTAAAGATATTTAAAGACATGAAAAAGGAGCATATCAATGACACAAATTGATCGATATTTGCTGCTATTTCACTACTGTACTATGTTATGCATATTCTTACTCAATTTTTATTGTCTGCTTGCTGTTAAATTATGCTAACATATTTTTGCCGATTCTCGGTGTTAATTTGCTTTCATTTTATGCACAGTAAATTTTGCAAGCATATTGTTACTATTTTATTTACAGAATATATTCATATAATTTCATTCTTTCTATTCTCTTTTTTAAAATTTAATTCGTCAAAAAACTCATTTTTTAATTCACTAATTATACGTAATAATTTCTGTACAAAGTTATAAATATATTTCCATTGAGGGGACATTTGCTCGAAGTCGGCCGAAGGATCGATTATCGTAAAAGATTGCGGCAGAAGCGGGATGGGGTGCATAATCGCGTACACAATCGTGTTATTACGCGATTTTTAGCCTCGTTGCGCCTCGATCGCAATCCTCGCGAAACGCTCGCCGAATCCGTATTCGGGGGTATCCCGGGGTCCCCTTTCGCGAGGAATCGCGACACCGGGCGCTAGTCTTGCGAGAATCACCGAGCGCGAAATTGAAGTCTTGTCGAAGCCCGGGCCCCGCCTTAATTCAGGCCTCCGAGTCCGAGACACGCAATCTTCGTCGGGCGTCCCGCGACGTGGCTATACGCTACGCGGGGCGCTAATCATTATCTCGCGGTTTTGTAACAGATCTGCGACCGGCATTATGCAATTTAATCACGTCCCTTTTTCATTCCTCCCCGACTCGCGAGAGCGCGAATTTCGCGTGCTATTTGTAAAACGACGCGAATCGAAAGGCTCGAGATAGCATCTCGTAAATTGTTCGTGAAAAATAAGTCATATAGGTCGGTATTCATAATCAGTTCTTATATTTAAGATCATCTTAAATACAGTCTTAAAATGCTTTAAACCAATCACGGAGCTGCACTGAAAAATAAAAATTCTAGGTAAATTTATAAGATGTATTTAATAATGCAATTTTTGAAAAATATTTAGTGTTACTATAAATATAATAATAATAACAAAACATTTGATAATAATTATAAACATTTAATTCTTTATAACGTTATTTTGTCGTAATGATCTATATGTTTAGTTAAATCTAATCAAGACTGGATTATTATAACCAATTTTTTTTCTCAGTCTGTACTAGCATCTTAAGACATTACTTAAAACGGGCTTGAAATAAGAGAACTGACTATGAATACCGGCCATAAATTTCTCTTAAAATAAGCACAACTAGACAATTTTGTAAAAGGACGCTCCGCTCCTTAGAATTAGTTTCTTGTCATTTAACCTCTCGCTGACGTGACTTGTCTCGCGCATTGAATTTGAATATTTGTGTCATACATTTCATTATATTGAAGTGATCGCTTTTCGTCAAACTCGGATATTAAACTTAATGAGCTGTTTGAAAAGTAAAGCACACAAAACGCCCATGCGCGCCTCATTCATGCGGCCGGACGATATAATGAACGATATAACCTCGGCAAACACATGCATCAACCTTACTCACCGGGACGGAGACTTTGGGGTGCTTCGCGAACGAGCGTCGCGAACAGTATGATGAACGAGCACGTTTCGCACGAGCACACGAAGCACTTTTCGGAGAATCTCGTTCGCGCGACAAAGCGTATTACTTTTCGACGAAACGCTGCGTCCGCGCGCGTCAAAACGGAGCGTTCGAATCGCATGCGCTTGAAGTTTGAACTGGATGTCGACATCACGTGACATTTTGAAAAGTGTGTTTATGGTCTGGTATGAACATAGTAACTAGATAAGATCTCCTATATTAAATTTTCTTTAAAATTAAATTTTCTTTAAATTAATTTTGTTATTAATTATTATTAAACTTATTATTTATTTATTATATATTTTTTATTATTTATTTATTATAGTTATTTATTATATATTAATTAAACTTAATATCATGTATAGAAGACCTTTATTTATTTTATTCTTATGTTCTATCGTTCCTCTCTACACGATATTAAATTTAATTAACTTTAAACTCTTACTCCTTAATCATTTTAGATAAATAATTTTATTAATGTTTATTAAAAATATTATTTTATTTATTAGCTGACTTATTTATTTATTAATGTATATTTATTTACAATGACCATGTGTTCGATATCTTGAGAGTTTGACATGTCCAGGCATTTGTGCCAGTCAGTGTATATACATATATATACATACACACATACAAGAATTATAAACTCGTCGTACGAAAAAATATTTCACATATACATGCATACGGTGGCCATATTTCTTTAAAAAAAATAAAGAGATGATTTTCCTTCTCGGGAATGAATTCTACGCATAAAAATATAAAAATTTATAAAGATTTATGAAAATCGGAAAGAAGAGCCCAGTGAGAAATGGTTGATCAAATTTATATTAAAAATTTATACCCAGTGAGAAATGGTTGGTCAAATCGATGTCGAATCGATATCGCGTCAATGTCTTTTGCGTCGAAAAGGCATTACGTCGATTCGAAGTCTTTTCCAATATCATTTCTCACTAGGTACTGCATATTTATCATTATTATTATTAATATTTTTTCCCTGAATATATATTTATAAAAAAAAATAAAATTTTGTAAACTAAATTATACATATATAAAATATTATACTTATATAAAACAATTATACATATATAAAAAAAGATACATATTTTCATTTAAACATTACACAAAATATACAAAGGTGATAAAGACTGAAATATAGGATATTTTATAAGATTTTTCAAAAATAAAGGTCAAAAATTTTGAGGAAAAAATAAGTCTAAAGGACACAGACCTAAAATAAAGAACTGTCCTCTGTAATATAGGACGGATGGTCACCGTATATATACATGACATACATAGTTTCGTATGCGTGTGTGTATGTGTGTAATGGTTTTATAACATATAGAGGGAAAAGAAAAATTTTATTTGTAAAATAATAAATATTTGTTTCTATAGATGCACAATTTAATACATTTAATACATTTTGTAAAGAGTCAATCAATTAATTATTAAAAATTTTCAATTCGTTGTTATATTATTATATAAATGTAATGCAATATAAAACATTTTTTTATAAAATCTTTAATTATAAAGTATATTTAAAAGATATAATATCGTATATCATATTATTGTAAATTTATATTCAAAATGTTTCTTCTTCTTAAGGTTCCGTTGATAACATCCGATTTTAGTTACGTATTATATTTATTTGTTCATAGATGCCGTTAAAGAACGGTTAATGTTTCTATCGGTATTTAATGATAGAAGTCTGAGCGGTGTCACGGCCCGGTTTTAGGTGATCGTGTACCGATACGCCCTCTGAGAAAGTGGACATGAACTACGTAGCCAATGTTCATTTTCTCAGGGGTAACTCCCAATGTGCACAATTTTTGGTTGCGTTCCATGCTATGTACACGAAACGTCGGTAACGCGACAGTTAATTATGTCAGAACGAGCGAGTCAGTGTTAGGAGCGAGCGAAATGACAATAAGAGCCAGGAGAGCGAGCGAGACAATAATAGGAGCGAGCGAGACAGTAATAGAAGCGAGTGAATTGAGTATTCATAGTCAGTTCTTATATTTAAGATCATCTTAAGTAAAGTCTTATATGGTTCTAAACCAATCACAGAGCCGTATTAGCATTTTAAAACGTTGCTTAAGACGGTCTTAAAATAAGAACTGACTATGAATATGGGCCTCAGGCTTCTCTCTGCTAACTGCTCCACTATAATTGATTTTTTTCAATTCTTAAGCCTTGTGTCCACGATCCGAGAACTGTGTCCGAGTTCTAGTTCCGAGAAACATGTAGCCAATAAAATTGTCACTTTTCCGTAAAAGCTGCACTTTGATTGGCTATAAATTTCTCGGAACTAGAACTCGGACACAGTTCTCGGATCGTGGACACAAGGCTTTATAACTAGAAAAAGATAAAAGTAAGTTACATCGAGATTAAGGTGGAAGCACATAAAATTGCATAAGCCATAAGCAGAATGTGCAGATACCATAGCGCATGCGTATGGTATCTGAATTTATAATCTACACAAAAATACATAAGCATAGCCATAAGCAGAATGCCTACAATGACCTCCGTTTATTTAGCAGACAAATTAAAAATTTTTTATTTTTTATTGTTGTAATCGTTTGGGAATCATTTGGGCAAGTTTAGGAAAATATTATCATAATTTGGGAAATAATATTTTATTTATAATCGATGAAAATTAATTTAGCGTTTAGTTAGCAGACATAATAAAGGAAAAAAAAAATTTTTTTAGCAATCAACTAGAAATTATTTGGGAAACATGTCTGAAAAGTTTTAATATTTAGAAAATAATAATTTCGTTGTAATAATTAAATTTAATATCTGAAAATCAGTTTCACCATTATGCGAAAATATTGGAACGTTCCAGCTGCGCACATTCCAATTGCGCATAGTCGTTTACAGTAACCTGGAGTTTTTTTGCTGGACTACCAATCAGAAACTTTTATACTAATTAGCCAACAAGCAAAGTGAGCATTGGAGATCCATCCTAAAAATTTTCTGCCTTTTAAAACCTTGTGTCCACGATCCGAGAACTCTGTCCGAGTTCTAGTTCCGAGAAATTTATAGCCAATCAAAGAGCAGCTTTTACGGAAAAGTGACAATTTTATTGGTTTAAACGCTACACGTTTTTCGGAATGCTAAAAAAAAATTTTTTTCCTTTATTATGTCTGCTAACTAAACGCTAAATTAATTTTCATTGATTATAAATAAAATATTATTTCCCAAATTATGATAATATTTTCCTAAACTTGCCCAAATGATTCCCAAACAATTACAATAAAAAATAAAAAATTTTTAATTTGTCTGCTAAATAAAAGGAGGTTAATGACTAATTTGCCGACTTGCCGACTTTGCAGAAGTTTTCGATGCCGAGAATTCATTCATTCTCACCTAACCTCTCATTCAAATAATTTCTTTTAATAATTTTTATGATATTCTGTGCATTAACGTGATAAATCTTATTCTATCATTTAATTCTATCTGACATTAAATAATTAATTAATTTAATTATTGTCAGATTCATTAATTATTACAGAAATGTCTTAGAGCATTGTTGTATTTTTTCGTCAATAGATTTCCACATTACCCATGAGGTACTATTGTTAATGCGTTTTTTTTAAAGTGGTATCCCCAGTAGGCCTAATCCACTTGGAGGGGAAAGACGGGCGCGCCAATGAGTTATCGCACATCGAAAAAGCGCCACTGCCGTACTAGGACGGTTGCGTGCACGCATTTCCGCAGGTATACCCATCGCGTACACCGAGGGAAAGGAGGAGCGGGCGCGCCAATGAGTTATCGCACATCGCGCCACTGCCGTACTAGGACGGTTGCGTGCACGCATTTCCGCAGGTATACCCATCGCGTACACCGAGGGAAAGGAGGAGCGGGCGCGCCAATGAGTTATCACACATCGCGTACACCGAGGGAAAGGAGGAGCGGGCGCGCCAATGAGTTATCGCACATCGAAAAGCGCCACTGCCGTACTAGGACGGTTGCGTGCACGCATTTCCGCAGGTATACCCATCGCGTACACCGAGGGAAAGGAGGAGCGGGCGCGCCAATGAGTTATCACACATCGCGTACACCGAGGGAAAGGAGGAGCGGGCGCGCCAATGAGTTATCACACATCGCGTACACCGAGGGAAAGGAGGAGCGGGCGCGCCAATGAGTTATCGCACATCGAAAAGCGCCACTGCCGTACTAGGACGGTTGCGTGCACGCATTTCCGCAGGTATACCCATCGCGTACACCGAGGGAAAGGAGGAGCGGGCGCGCCAATGAGTTATCGCACATCGAAAAGCGCCACTGCCGTACTAGGACGGTTGCGTGCACGCATTTCCGCAGGTATACCCATCGCGTACACCGAGGGAAAGGAGGAGCGGGCGCGCCAATGAGTTATCGCACATCGAAAAGCGCCACTGCCGTACTAGGACGGTTGCGTGCACGCATTTCCGCAGGTATACCCATCGCGTACACCGAGGGAAAGGAGGAGCGGGCGCGCCAATGAGTTATCACACATCGCGTACACCGAGGGAAAGAAGGAGCGGGCGCGCCAATGAGTTATCGCGGAGGGAAAGGAGGAGCGGGCGCGCCAATGAGTTATCGCACATCGAAAAGCGCCACTGCCGTACTAGGACGGTTGCGTGCACGCATTTCCGCAGGTATACCCATCGCGTACACCGAGGGAAAGGAGGAGCGGGCGCGCCAATGAGTTATCACACATCGCGTACACCGAGGGAAAGGAGGAGCGGGCGCGCCAATGAGTTATCGCACATCGAAAAGCGCCACTGCCGTACTAGGACGGTTGCGTGCACGCATTTCCGCAGGTATACCCATCGCGTACACCGAGGGAAAGGAGGAGCGGGCGCGCCAATGAGTTATCACACATCGCGTACACCGAGGGAAAGGAGGAGCGGGCGCGCCAATGAGTTATCGCACATCGAAAAGCGCCACTGCCGTACTAGGACGGTTGCGTGCACGCATTTCCGCAGGTATACCCATCGCGTACACCGAGGGAAAGGAGGAGCGGGCGCGCCAATGAGTTATCACACATCGCGTACACCGAGGGAAAGGAGAAGCGGGCGCGCCAATGAGTTATCGCACATCGAAAAGCGCCACTGCCGTACTAGGACGGTTGCGTGCACGCATTTCCGCAGGTATACCCATCGCGTACACCGAGGGAAAGGAGGAGCGGGCGCGCCAATGAGTTATCACACATCGCGTACACCGAGGGAAAGGAGGAGCGGGCGCGCCAATGAGTTATCACCCATCGCGTACACCGAAGGAAAGGAGGGGCGGGTACGTTAGCTTCCCCCGAAGGGTACTGAGCCCTCCCACCACGTCAAGGTCGTACCCATGGGAGGGAATATTTTATTTTGTATTTTATTTTTGTATGATATGATATTGTATTTCGGTACACGAAACTAGCCGCTACCTGCGTGCTCTACGGTCGGTCAACGTTCGGAACGCTTGGTACGCAGTGGTACGTACGCAGCAGTTATGTCGCGCCGGTACGAGGGCGCGGCTGGCCGAGCCGTCTACCGCTGTGACGTCACAGCGCGCCTGCGGCGGCTCGAGGCGGCCAGTGGCGCGCCGACGTATATATCATGTACGGCACTGTGACGTCACAGCGCGCCTGCGGCGGCTCAAGTCGGTCGGCGGCGAGCGCGTATAGGCACGCAAAAAATATCTAAATAATTTTTACAATTCTACAAAAACTGTGAGACAAACATACGCTGAATTTTTACGACTTTAAGCCTGGCGTCCCATGGAATTTATTTCCCGCGTAACCAATCAAAAGCATTATTCGAGAAATAAATAACATAAAACGTTATGTGATTGATTACACGAGAAATACATGCCATAGGACGCTAGCCTGACAGGAAGTTACTCAACGCAGTCGCAGTCAGTACAGTTTAGCTAAAAAGATCAGACTTATAGCGTTTTCGATTTACCGACTCGACCCGACTTCGAGTTATATAAGTTCGATTTAGAGTCGTCTGCTACGTACATACATACAATCGAACTTATGATCTGACTTGACCCGATTCGGAGTCGGGTCGAGTCGGATAAATCGAAAACGCTATAAATTTTTTTATTGTTAACATATTTAAATAATTAGTTTTTAACACAGTTTTAAATTAAAATTAAATATTTTTGGATCCTGAATATGTATATTTATGAAACAATGGGATAATAATAAATCATAAAATTAATATTACATTATAAGTTAACAATTTAAATTTTAATAGTCATGTGATCGTCCATAAGAGTTTATCAGTCTTTTAAATATTTTAAATATATTATCTTTTAAATATGTTATTAAAATATAATAGTACTGTAGTGTACTATTTTTACTATTTCACCGCGTTTTATATATTGATGTTTATGTATACAAAGAATTGCTATAGCCACAAGCACTCCGAAATTTATTTGTTTATAATTTTATTAAAAACATGTATAGAAAATCGAATTGTCTCCGCTGCCGAGGATTGCCGAATGTCGCCCGTTCTTTTCGTTCATGAGATCATCGACGAGATATCGATTCAAACATGTTAAAAGTCATATCGAACTGCAGCATTGTATTACAAAACAATCTAATTATATATTTATTATAATTTAAATTATATAATTAAAATTATCAGAATTTTATTACAATAATTATACTAATTATGTATTTTACAAATTTAAATAATTTTTCTTTATCATTTATTTTTGGATCGATATTGTATATATCTGATAGAATCAGAATTCGGAAAGACTTTGAACACATGTAACTTACATATTTTACAAATAATAAGCTTACAGATATATAATTTTATATAGAGTATTATATATTAAATCGATAACTATCACAAAAATTATATTTCATATTTATATAAACTATTTATATAAACTAAGAATTATTTTATGAATTACAAGTTGTCTTTCTGAGGAGGCGTTAAATCCTGTGTCTCGTGATAAATTATCTCCTGTATTTCCTCGATTTCTATTTCGGTAATTTTCGCATTTGCCGTTATTGGCCATTGATCATTTTTTGAAGCTGCGTGAAAAAATAGTTCATTCATGTTACATCTGAAAATGAAACGTTAACTCAACCGATTGATCGATTGCCGCGATACGTTTGAAACTGTCCAAAATCTAAAAATTGTCTACAAAATTGAAATATACCTGAAATACGTATCGTTATTATATTCTATCACCGGAGTAATCTGTGGGGTACAGGTCGTCGAGTTATCGTGATGGTCTTGATTACTAACAGAAACACCGTGCTCAGACTGCTGCGACTTTTGAGTAGCTGCGCACGAAGCATTGCTTTTGTCCACCGATCTTTTAAATCGTTTCATCAGATTTTCATCCTCGTCGCTGAACGCACACTTTTTC
This sequence comes from Tetramorium bicarinatum, assembly GCA_928718305.1. Taxonomy (NCBI): domain Eukaryota; kingdom Metazoa; phylum Arthropoda; class Insecta; order Hymenoptera; family Formicidae; genus Tetramorium; species Tetramorium bicarinatum. The sequence goes on from OV788325.1 coordinate 13,692,878, forward strand.
TTTCTCGATAGATACGATTTGCTTTGCAAAGCTCTTATGCTAAAGTTTTCCTTGCTCTGCCTATTCATGACGAAATATCAATTTGAATGAAAAAGTACAATAATTATCTGCTGTCCCAGTATACCCTTACCACCGCTCGTGAGAAGATAGAACTGATTGAGATGAACAAGAAAGATACCTATGTCATTTTGCAAAATTCGCAATTGAGATATTACATGTTAAACGTTAGACAAATGATAGTGTGTGGAGATGATATAAAAAAAGCGATGGCTCGAGCTAAACACAGCCTAATATATCTTCAATATTTAATATCTCGATTATTATTTTGAATTTCGTGAAACAGTATCGCATTTTAAGAATATACTGGGACATCCTGCAGATTTATATCCAAATTAATTATTAATAAACGTTACATTTTGTCATTTTTATCTATAATCGCTTTTATATTTAAGATGAACTGTTCATTATCATCTTCCGTGTCCTCCACAAAAGTGATATTAGGCTGCTTTTGCGTTGCACTGTTTCTGTATATATAATCTGAACTTATTTTCCCTGTAAAGAAATAAAATTCGTATCTTGCAGAATATTGATAATAAAAACAATGCAAATTTTATAATGGCTGTTATAATAATTTACCTCTCATAGTGAGTGAAATATTTTTGTAATCAATAATATTGCTCTCATTATTGTCCATCTGTGAAGTAGATTGAGATATTTTGTAATTTGAATGATTATTATTAATAAGAGGCGAAATCCAGGATTTTTGATTAATTTGTCTGTCACCAACACCTTTATCCATGATCTAATAAACAGCTGGCTATATCTGCATGAAATTTAACAAATATGTTCCTTTTGCATTAAAAAAATTTTTAGACAAGCGTTTTGAGATTAATGTAAATATGATGCATGCGGATAGAGGTAATTCTTTCAAAAAGACTCGAAAAGTACGCGAAATGACAATCGTCAATGATCACAATCTCGAACTTTCTACCTTAAATAATATTTTCTGAATTAAATGAACGTTTAGTCGCGTTTGATATTTTATTTCTTTATTTCCTTTCTTTTCAAAGTCTCGGCCTTCTTTCGTGCTTCTCGATTTTACGTCTTTTTTCTTTCAACTCAATAAAAATCGAAATCAAATGTGTATGTGACTCATTTTTAACGCGTAGCGTGCATTTTACGATGCAGTCGAGAGTTACGACACCGACAAAATATTATTAAAGACACTCTTTCTTTCGTCGCGTGCCGACAGCCAGTGGCCATTTTCAACAAAATATTTATTTTGCAACTGTTGGAAATTTTCTTCGCGTTGATTGGATTATACTTTTGGGCCTAAAAAAAATAATCATATGTCAGCGAAAAGAATTTCCCACAGTTATTCAGATCAAGCGTCTCAATAAATACATAATATATTCATAATACATAATATATATAAATAGTCTTTCCATTATTTAATAATAATTTAAAATTTATATGTATTTTTTATCAAATTAATAATGTATCAATTAATTCATTTTTGCTTATCAAGGGATATATTGATTTTAAAATAGTCCTCGAAATATTGCTCGAATAATAATTCTTCCTTTCATTTTACCCGCAAATTGAAAAATGGTAAAATAATTTAAACTTTATTTTCTCTTCGATTATTGTTTAATAAATTTCTAACAAATATTTTTTCTTTTTCTTTTACAAATATTATTTTAATTTCAATGTATAGATGATTATTACAGCACGTTCAAAATGATCTTCTTACATTTAGAATAACATATAATTTATCGCGTATTTATTGAAATTTATGTGAGTAACTCAATTTGTTACTTTACACGTCAAACTTTTGCAGTTCTCTCTCACTTTGTCTCTTTCTATTGCTCAATTCCACTCCCTCCTGTTGTTGTATGTACATACAACTCCGTCGCAGTTACGTTGAATCAGGTTAGGACCAAGCTACGCACTCGCGTGGTATCGCGTGTCATAACCTAACCTCTCTCGCTTTCTTTTTTTTCCTCCCGCTCGGCCAGCAATTCTCGCGTGAGTGACAAGGTAGCAAGGGCTGGAGTTTCGCGAAGGTTTCGGAGGACCATGCGACTCGTGACAGCGGTGAATGCCAAGCTGCCGCAGATCCTGCGGCAGCGCGGTGCGATCGCGCGCTCCTTCCGCGGCGACCGGTCGGCCTCGGATCATCGCGCACCGTCGCCGTTTTGCGTCAGACCGCGGCTGGTGCGAGCGGAGCCGCCGGGTCACAGGTCGGGATTGCTGCGGATCAGCCGGGTTCATCCCGCGGTCACGTTGGTGAGACTTTTCACGACGAAAAAATACTCCGATCGAGACCCCCCCGAGGTAAACTGAGTTTATTTACTTGAATCAGTTCGATCAGCTTTCGTATGATCTTAGTTAATTTCTGTCTTTATCGCTTATTTTATCTCTTATTTGGCCTGCCTCTTTCAAACTCGAGTAATTCTTTTTTTTTTCTTTTTACCTAATTGATTCGAGTTTTTATATGATTTTCTTAATTAATGTGTGTTTTATTTCTTAACCTGCCGGACTTTTTCAAACTCGAGTATCTTGTTTTTCCTCTAGTTTTTCGTAAACTTAATAAATTTGTTCTCTCTATAATTTACTTGCTTCGTAATTCAGTAATAGTTATTCATTATCCTCCCTATACTTTAATTTGTACTATTTTTGATACTGATATTTTTATTCTGTCTGTTATATTTTGTGTAATAGCTATGATGAAATATATTATTATATGTCATCACAGAAATATAGTAATGTATACTTTTATATTTTTGTATATATATGCACATATCCAATGCTATTTTTGAGAAAGCAGTTTTTTGTTTTATATATACGTATTGTTTAGCAATAGTCACACAAAGTTTAAGCAAACTGAGGAGATCAAGGTAATATAAAATAATATTTAAAGGATTCACAATATCGCTATATTGAAAGTAATATTTATTTATTTTTTTAAAGTTTTTAAAGTTAATAAGAATATTGAATCATTAATAATTATTGAATATTGAAATTTTGTAGACATGAAATAGCATTAGTAAAAATTAGAACTAAGTCAACTTTCATGAGAAATATATAAAAACAATCGATTTTTAGCTTGTATCTTGCTGTTATATATGATAACTTATCATATCATTGATAAGTTTAGCAATGTGGCTACAGTTCGAAATATTCGAAAACGTAATTGATTTTATGAAGCGTTATTCATTTGTGAAACATGCATTTGGTACAATGCGGATCTATCTTGTCTTCTAGCGATATTTCTTTATTTTTTAACATTGTCAATTGTTACGTATGGAGCAAGAAATTCTTCTCAACAGTCATAGCATAACAATCACTCGAGACGGTTACTTACCTAACAGCATAATAGTTCAGTTAATAAGACAAAGTGTTTCCTTCAAAATATAACGGCCTAGCCTTACATACGATACTATTAGAGAAACTGTAATTTCACTGCTAAAAATATTTTTTAAATAGGCATTGACTCAAGAACTTATCAAAACAATCTGAGACATAATCAGCATGAATCCTTTGTATCGCGAATCTCTGCAGCAAATGCTGCATCAGGGACAAAGAGTGGTGGATAATCCGGTTTACCTCAGTGATTTAGGTGCTGCTTTAACTGGAGCGGATGCGCAGGAATTGCAGGAAGTTTTGGAAGAAATGGACGTAAGTATATCGTTCCTATTAAATCATATAGGATTCCGTATCTAGAAAAAATATTAGAATAATATTTTATTCATAGATTCTAAAAAGATTAAAGTTGTCGCTTGCGCTTTTGAAAAAAGAATATGAATTGAGTAAACTGCAACAAAAGATTGGCAAAGAGGTTGAGGAAAAAGTAAAACAACAACATAGAAAATATATTCTTCACGAACAATTGAAAGTTATTAAGAAAAAATTGGGGCTGGAGAAGGATGACAAGGATGCGATAGAAGAAAAATATAGAGAGAGAATAAAACACAAGACAGTTCCTAAGCCAGTCATGGATGTATTAGAGGAGGAATTGAATAAGCTTTCCTTTTTAGAAAGTCATAGTAGCGAATTCAAGTGTGTATCAAATATTATAATATCAAGTATGTGTTACATTAATGATTAATTTTGTATTTCTTAGTGTTACGAGAAATTATCTCGACTGGCTTACGTCTATGCCATGGGGTGTAACGAGTACATAGAATTTAAATCTGCAAGATGCCGTCAAAATTTTGGACGAGGATCATTACGGAATGGACGATATAAAGAAAAGAATACTTGGTACACAAATGTGCTCATATACCTGTAGACATTATTTAAATAATAATGCTTTTCATTGTATATTGTATTTTTAATTACAGAATTTATTGCTGTTAGTCAACTGAAAGGCAGTACACAAGGAAAAATAGTGTGCTTCTATGGGCCTCCTGGTAAGACCTCAATAGCTAAATCGATCTCTCGAGCTTTGAACAGAGAATATTTTAGATTCAGCGTCGGCGGAATGACGGACATGGCCGAGATTAAAGGGCACAGGAGAACATATGTGGGAGCCATGCCAGGCAAAGTTATTCAGTGCTTGAAAAAAACCAAAACTGAGAATCCGTTGGTTCTGATAGATGAAGTCGACAAGATCGGCAAGTATGTAATCTTTGTAAATATTATAACAAATTAATATATATATTATCTTAAGATGGAAAATATCTACGAAATATTTAAAAGAACATTTAGAGAATGTCTGAAAAAATTAAATTTTTGGCATTTTTATATTTCTTTTCTCATCTATAACATTTGTGATGTTTTAGGGGACACCAAGGAGACCCTGCATCTGCTCTTCTCGAGATGCTGGATCCAGAACAGAATGTAAACTTTCTGGACCACTATTTAGATATGCCAGTAGATTTATCGAAAGTACTATTTATTTGCACGGCAAATGTAATAGATACTATTCCAGAACCCCTAAGAGATCGTATGGAGATGATAGATATGTCCGGTTACGTTGCTGAGGAAAAACTCGCCATCGCGAAACAGTACTTGGTTCCGCAAGCTAGAACCGAGTCTAGTCTCAGCAAGGAACAAATCAACATACAAGACAATGCGCTCACAATGTTAATCAAATCTTATTGCCGAGAATCGGGGGTGAGAAGTTTGCAGAAACATATAGAGAAGGTGCACAGAAAAGTGGCGTTTAAAGTTGTCAAGAAGGAAGCTGACAGAATCGACGTCACCGAGAACAACTTGCAGGATTTTGTGGGCAAGCTTGTATTCACGCACGACAGGATGTACGATATTACGCCTCCTGGCGATGGGACTGGCGTAGACCGCCATGGGCGGGTCCACGCTGTTCATCGAAAGTACCATGAGAAAGCCGACGGGTGGCAAAAAGGGCGAGGGTACCTTCGAAGTCACTGGTCACCTGGGTGACGTAATGAAAGAGTCCATATCGCGATGACTGTGGCAAGGAATTACTTGAAACGGGAGGATAATTCGAATACGTTTCTGTACGATTCCCACCTGCATATACACGTGCCTGAAGGAGCAACCCCGAAAGACGGACCTAGCGCGGGTGTGACGATCGCTACTGCATTATTGTCCCTAGCTAAAAATCAACCTATCAGGCAGAACGTAGCAATGACGGGCGAATTGAGTCTTATGGGCAAAGTACTTCCTGTCGGCGGTATCAAAGAGAAAGTCATTGCGGTAAGTATAAACATAATCTTGTATTAATTTTAATAAGCTTCAATATCGCTTTGCTATTATTAGATAATTTAATATACTAATTTTATTAAACTAGTTATTAAAGCGTGCGTCTGTATCAGTATTTATTTATGAAACATAAATATTATTTATTATGGACTTGTTAAACGATTACTTTGTTTAATATACAAGATTAATAAATCACACTTTTTTATTTTTAGGTGAAGCGAGTTGATGTTAAATGTATAATTTTGCCTGATGAGAACAAGAAAGATTACAACGATCTGCCTAATTATATCACAGATGATTTGGAAGTGCATTTTGTTTCGATGTTCGATGATGTATATCGTATATGTTTCACAAAAACGGACATGATCGATTCCTTTCGATCCGGTAAACCAGTCACTGATCGCGTTCCATCTGCACAGCCAACATTTTGATAAAATAACATACAGAATAAAAAATTCCGAATTGGATACAGATATGTTCTTCTTCACGTTATTTATCTGCTGTATCATTTGTGTACATGTACTGTATAAGTAGTATATGTAAGAGTATATTATTGACAAAAATCTTATTTCATATTTCTTGCATATAATTATACAAAATGGAGAGAAAGAATTATACTTAAGAAAAAACTTTTCACCTTTCATTGTTCATATCTTAAAAGGGAAAGATGTTTTGTTAATATTTTATAAAAATAGTCATATGTTTAATATTATTTATCATTATAATGTAATGTAATGTAATAATAAATATAAATATATACGTATAAGGGGAAAACTCTTATTTTTCTCAGGTCTTGTATTACTTTTCCTTTTAACATATTTCATGGACGATATCTATGTAATTAATAAAAATCTTTTTCTATTCCGAAGAAACTATTGTATATATTGTTAATCAATTATACTTTTGATTAGTAGATGTGAATCTTAGTGATAATGTGATAATACTTTTTAATACAATAATGTATGTACAATTGCATTGTACAAAAGAAAATCTGGATCTGTGAATAAAACATTTTATATAAATATAAATCTTTAGTCTTCAACATAGCCTTTAGAATGGCATATTAAATATATACTAATTAATAAATGACAAATGTGATCATAATAGTGTAATGACATAATTGCTACATGTAAGTGATAAATGGCTAAATGGAAATTGTATAAAAAGAGAATTTTACATTCGCGTCAAGTTGGTATATCCATCTTGCTGAGCCTAATTATGAAGTCACACAGCCTCATCTGTACTTGAATCTCCATTGGGTTGCTCGTCACGTAGAATCCAGGTATCCCAGTCTTCTCCAATATGCTTTGCTGGTCAGCCACCTTCTGATCGAGTTGCAGGACCAGTTTCATGTTCATTTGCTTCAGCTCCTCCTTGTGCTTCTTGGCAAGTGTTGCTTTTATCAAAGCTACCTCTTCCTCCGTCATCGTCGCCGTCAACGCTTCCTGGCACTCGATCTTCTGTTGATTCAAAAGCTGCAGCCGCTGTTGGAAGGGATGCTTCTCGGTGACGTGCTGTATCTCCATCAGACCCTTCACTATCTCAAAGATCGTATCGTTCAACAGAGAATTCGCCAGGCCGGACAATAATTCGGTAGTCGCATCTGATACTTGGGCGGCAATTCCCCGGCTATGTGCTGCAGCTGTTCCACCAATAAAGCTTCGCATATGCAAGAAAATAGCCCTACTTAGGGAAATAAACATGTATCTTAAGAAATTTTTAACTCACCGATCTGATGCGCAACGTGCGGAGTTACTCTACAATGCAGCTACGATGATACTGTAACATACAAACAAAATTCAAATTAAAAAAGCTTTCAAAATAATTAACATTTCAAAGGATAATTTTTATTTTAATAAGCATATTTTAATAAAATACTCATACAATTATCTATTTTTCGAAAATTATTTTTGTCCAAATGAACTTTTGTACAATAAAATTAAAAATTTCGCTTTTTCTAGTTATTTCTAACTTACCGAGATAAATAAAAATAAATAGGAAAGAACTATTAATTTAATATAAATGATACTCACTCCAAGGTTGCTCCGCCGGAGCCCGATGTCTGTCCTAGACCTCCTCCTCCTCCTCCTCCTCTCAGGATATTCGGGAGTTGTCATCAGGCAATGGCACTGCAACATACAAATATAAAATTCACATTAAAAAAACGTTCAAAACAATCAATGTTTAAAAAATTAATTCTTATACTCATTTATAAAAATTTAATTCGGGACTTTAAGTGAAATATTTACTAAGACAATTATATATTGTTTGAAAATATCTTTATAAGAATGAAAAACTATTATAAAATTTTTAGATAATTACCCTTTCTCTTATAATTATTAATTTATTCAGGTGAAATAATTTAATTTAATCAGAAATACTACTAATTTCATATAGATAAGAGACAATACTCACCCAAAGGTTGGTACGCCGAAACCCGATGTCTGTCCTAGACCTTCTCCTCCTCTCAGATACTTGTTCTTCCACAGGACACACGCAAAACGTCAAAATTATTTTGGCCATAAATTTACTTATTACGCGCACTCGCGAACGCGGCTTTATTAATTACAAACGCTTATTTTTTATATAAGTTTTATTCGTCCGATTACTTGAACGGCACTCCCGAAGCAAACCCGACGAACCGGCTGCGGTTCGTTCATTTAATTAAATCGACGACGAGGGTACGAAACGTATCCACTTACGATTTTAATTTAATAACAGTAAAATCGTACGATATATTTACGGGTTCGACACTTTCGATGTTAAAAATGCGATGTACTTTTTCGCGAAATACTTAATACAAAATATTTATGAAATGTTTCACACGTGACGTGTATGACACTTCACTGCTTTAAACGATTTAGCTGGCGATTCGCGTGTTACTCCGTATTCTCCGCAAACGGTAAGACAGTCGGAATTATAACGTTTAAATCGAATAAAAAATTAATGCACGCGAAGAAAATTTCATGAGAATAGTGTCAAATTAAAAAAATACATACTAGCACGAAGAATATGCCAATGGAACGATATACGCGAACTCACATTTTTTTATTAATCTCTAACGTAACGAACGAATGGAGCTCGCGAAATATCCGTCACATAGAGTTCGTTAATTGTAACGTAATAACTAATTTCACTCGCGCGACATGTTCGCAAGGACGACGCGCGCGAGTTTTTTAGAATGGAACGATAACGTTGCGTACGACGCGATCGTGCGAAAATATGCGAAGTTGCGATTCAAGTTCGCCACTGCCGTCGCGTGTCGCGTACGTGTCACTTCGATTCGCGCACGAACGACACCGCGCGATGCGTAAATGCGTATTGTATACGAGGAGAGCGATCTCGAGAGAAATCTCAACGTTACGATGCACAGAACGGCACTATACTGCTCGCTGACCTGTCCACCCGCGCCCGCCGCGTATCATTCTTCGAACACAATGACGTCATATTCTCCGAAATATTTAAATGTTTTCCAGTAAAGATTTCTCGTCGAAATTTGAGAGAACCGCGATGCCGCGTATTATTCCGATTCGTCGCGTTGCGTGTTCACCGCGTTCATGGCGACGCAAGTCAACGTCCGTCTGCACTGTTAAAATAATTCGATTTATGATTTTCTATAGTATAGATCGTTGATCGAGAGAGTGAATTATTCACACAGTCGACAGTTAATTGTTTGTAAAATATAATCGCGTCTCGGTACACGGAACACTCGATCACGAAAATTACGATCGCAATGAGCGACGATGAAGAACCGCGCGTTTCCATGCATTCTTTTTCATTTTTCGTTTCGAAAGATGCGAGCAGTTTGTGACTTTCCGAACGCGATCATCATTTTACATTATAACTTATAACGAGAATGAATAGGCGGACTTACGAAAATCTTGAAGACACAGCCACGACATAGCACTGCAAAGTACGCGTTCGCCGTCACTTTCTCGAATCTCGTGAGCCTTGAAGGAGATCGCCGATATAAATCCTGACACATGTGACACTCGATTAACGCGAATCTCCAAGCAGCACAGTTATATTTCACTACGCGAGCGTATGGCGATGCCACTCAATCCATTCGCACTTGCAACATTTTTTCATTCGTCGCCGGCGTCGAAAATAGCACTGTTAACTTCACTCCGATATAGCGTGATTCGTTGCACGAGAGATTTACGAAGATTACACATTATAAAAATTATAAACACTATGCTTGTATCACAAATCAATCCAATTGAATCATCGCGCGACAGCGAAATAATTTGTATTTCGTAAAATATCGCGTTCGGTAAACGAACCTTCGATCCCTGTGAGCCCGACGATCAAGTGAATCAGCACTCGATACGACTGCTGCGCCGGCTGCGCGGGAACTGCCGAGTCAGCGGCGCGCCGGGCGCGTCGAGCCGCCTACCGCCGCTGAGTCAGCGGCGCGCAGGCGCCGTGCCAGCGCCGTGTGACGCGCCGTCGAGTGCCTCGCGCGCTAACGCTGAATATTATTTTCAATATAACACGAATTTTTATATTACAGATTTCCATCGCTCGAATCAATTACTTGTATTTCAAATTGTCAATCTAATAATAATAACGATAATGTACAAGTGACATTTAAATTACCGCGATAGATTTTTCCTGTAAATGTAAAAGAAAATTAATTAAAATAATATGCACAGTCCTCAAACTCTTATGTAAATCTTATATAAAATTAAACTATCTGTCAATGTAAAATAAATCTTATGTAAAATTGTATAAAACTATACATTATTAATTATTCGCAGTGCTGCGTAAATTTTTTTCGAATACTACGCACTCGCGCATTTTTTGCGCTTTGTCCAATAAATTACCTGAATTCTCTGTATAATGAAATGAATGAATTAAATGGTCATACATACATTACACCGATTATTCAAGTATGAGAAAGTTTGAAAGAGGAATAATAAATTCCTCGGCTAATATTAAAATATGTACAAATACATTACGAACGATTGAATATGATTTAAAATTAAAGGTGGACCGCTCGCAGAGCGCGATACGATCGTCTCCTTGCAGTTCGCTCGCGCCATAGATCTTGATCGATACGTGAAATTTCGACGAAATTTCGTTGTTTTACGAGCAAATTTGCATTGCACGGATTTCGAATACTCCAAGATATAGCTAAATACAAGTGAACGATAATTATATTTACATTAATTAATTAACGACAATTACTGACGTCGCGATGCCGTTCAACTCGAGATCGTCTATCTTGCGTCGATCGTGTTCCGCGGAATGATGACAAAAATTCAAAAGTGGAGACAACATTAACTACGATTGGTTTTGACATTTTAAAAATATTTTAAAATAAAGTTTAGTAAAATAATAATAATAAAATAATAAGTCTTAGATGAACGGATTTTAATTAAAACTGCTGCCGTGCCTGTTGGAAATATCGGATAGAATGCATTTTTATATCGATGTACGCGTATAATTATATAAAGAATTATATTATTACAACAATTCCCAAATTTATTTGCTTATATTACATATATTAAAATACTATAGTCATAAATTGAAATAAATTTAAATACAGCGTACACAAAGGATAGAATATTGGCGGGATACTTAGTCGTTACGTTACTTGTTGGAATAAATTTAATTGCAGATTTCATCGGTCTAGATGTCTATGATAAATTATTACGCTAATTTTGTAAATATTACAATTACTATCGTATATCCATCGCATCAGGTATCCTCCATTTCTATATACCTACAAAATATAATATTGTGTGTAAACATTCTAATATTCTCTGCCTCAAATGTCCTTTAGATGTATATAATCCAGCAAAAATTCATACTATCGCAGTATCAGTGTAAAAGTCGAAAATTCTTATAGATTTTAAAACGAGATTTTGTGCTATCATTGCAGAAATAATAAGATGTGCTTTCAAATATATCCTGACCAGGCTACAGCTCCAATTCTAATACCCAAATTGATCGAATATTTTAGTATTGATTTGATTGATAGATGATTTGCAATCGTTGCGATTTATCACAACTAAAATATTATATTCCGCCCTCGGATCCTAACAATGTGAATTTCAATTTGAACACGAGTATGTTTTCCCGTCGTAAATCAAATCTGTGATGATCAAATCTTCATGATTTTTATTAATAATTTATTAATAAAATTTGCGGAATATCCACAAATTGTAGATATATGGCATAAAAACACCAAAAAGTGATTTATCGACATGGATTTAGCTCGGCGAAACACCATACAACGAAGCGATTTATCGACAGAGAACGTGGCCACGTAGTTCTACATCCACGTTTGGCGCGGATGCTAGGCCAACAATTGGTCTCACGAAAAAGGCCAGGATGACCGCTCTCAGGTATATTTCTTCTCATATATTTCTCATATATTTCTTTACCTCCGTTTATTTAGCAGACAAATTAAAAATTTTTTATTTTTTATTGTTGTAATCGTTTGGGAATCATTTGGGCAAGTTTAGGAAAATATTATCATAATTGGAATGTGCGCAGCTGGAACGTTCCAATATTTTCGCATAATGGTGAAATTGATTTTCAGATATTAAATTTAATTATTACAACGAAATTATTATTTCCTAAATATTGAAACTTTTCAGACATGTTTCCCAAATAATTTCTAGTTGATTGCTAAAAAAAATTTTTTTTTCCTTTATTATGTCTGCTAACTAAACGCTAAATTAATTTTCATCGATTATAAATAAAATATTATTTCCCAAATTATGATAATATTTTCCTAAACTTGCCCAAATAATTTCCAAACGATTACAACAATAAAAAATAAAAAATTTTTAATTTGTCTGCTAAATAAACGGAGGTCCTACAATGAATTATGCTTGTGGCTATGCTTATGTATTTTTGTGTAAATTAGAAATTCAGATACCATACGCATGCGCTATGGTATCTGCACATTCTGCTTATGGCTTATGCAATTTTATGTGCTTCCACCTTTAAAGTTAATCTACTAGAGCGGAAAGAAAACGAGACAACATAAATTTCAAAGACTTCTTATCTTTGAATAAAGTTTTGAATGAAGAATATACCAGGAATTAAGAAGTATTAACTCCTTTTCGCATACAAACATATTCATTAAAAATTCTTAATAAAAACTAAAGTGAAAATGAACATTGAAAAAAATATTCATATATGATTTGTTTTTCGTTTCACTATTCAGATTTCTTATTTTTGTATTCTCAATTATTCTGTATAAAAATTTTTTAAACTTATTTGCATTTATGTTCTTTTATAAATATATTTACTTTTAGAATAAAGTTCTATTTATTACATAATTTCTTTTATTAAAAACGTTTTATTGAAAATGTATGTATGTGTATAAAAATTGTATGTGTATAAAAATTGAAGTGAATATTTATAATTTCTATTTAAAGGAATAATATTAATTAAACATATTAATATAAATTAATATAAATTAATATAAATTAATATAAATTAATATAAATTAATACAAATATAATTAATTAAAATATAAGGTGTACCCGATTTGTGTAGTACTAATTACAATTAATAATTTGTGCTATTTTTTCTTTTTTTATTGTTTATATTATTCTTTACATTTTTACATAAAAAATAAATCATCTTCCGGTAACAGATTCTTCCGGCAACGTGTCGCATTTATCTGTTCACAGATGCCGCTGAAAAAAACGTCTCTACCAACGGAGCCAAGGAAATCCCGAAAGATCGTGGCTCGCGATATTGTTCCGATTGTTCCCGGATATCCCGTAATCGCACCCAAACGCGTTAGAAAGATTTCATCTCGTCGTGGAGAACGATTCACTCTCGCTCGAACTGCACTGCGCCTCCATCAAGCTCGATTAGATTTAGCTCACAGAGAAAAATAAATTACAGACGCATAAAAAGACTCGTCAGATGCATCCTTCGTAACTTCTCGGACATAACCTCCAAACGTGGGAATTATATTTGGTTAGGCGACGACACAATTTTTTTTTTACTATCACGGCTCTTTCACGGTCGATAGAACGCGCGGAAGGATGCCGGCGCCAAATTCCATCAGCGTAGCCGTAATATGCTCCAGTAATATGAACAGGAGCATGGAGGCGCATGCTTTTCTGAGGTAATCGGTCGCACGCTCCGCTCGCACAATTAACCTATCGAGGCAGCGATTAGTTATTTAAAATTGGCAATTACAGCCTCTACACTGTGACGTTTTTTTCGTAGAATGCAATTTTGTAAAATTATAAAATATTCTGTAATGAAATATATATAAATTGATTTCTACTCTTCTGCAGGTCAGAGATTTCTCTGAAAAAATTTCAGGAAATTGCAATATTTAATGTTTGAAATAAACCTCGTGACGCATGGTAAACGTAGAATATTCATTTGAGATTGTTTCAGCAAAAAGGGATTCAATGTGAAATCATTTGGGACTGGCGACAAGGTCAAACTACCTGGCACTGCACCAGATCGTCCTAACATTTATGACTTTGGAACATCGTATGAAGAGATTTATAATGATCTATTGATGAAAGACAAGCAATAGTATCCTTTGCAAATAAACATTTTAATTAATCAGAAATAAATGAAAAAATTGATCTGGTTAAGTGAAAAAAATAAATTTTCTGTACAATGCCATATTGTTTCTTAATAACTAGTACAGTTATACACAGAATGGTTTGTTGCATATGTTGGATCGGAACCGTCGGATAAAACCCAAGCCAGAACGATTTCAATTGTCCAAGGATAAATTCGATATTTTAATTACTTGCGAGGAACGTGTGTATGATCAAGTAATCGAATGTATGGAATCCAGAACTAAGGAAGATAATCAACCTGTACACTTGATCAATATTGACATTCAGGATAATCACGAGGAGGCCACAGTAGGATCGTTTCTTATATGCGAGCTAGTGACAGTGGTATTGCATATTTTTCTTACATGATTCTTTATATTTTGAAAATACTTTATTTCATGACATGTGAATTTTCTCATTTCAGTTGGCGAATAGCGAAGACTTAGACAATGATATAGATGAACTACTCCACGAATTTGAATCCAAGTTTGCGAGAACAATATTGCACACTGTGTTATTTTACTGAAAATCCGTCGCCAATACAAAGGTCATCAGGAACTTGGTGTTCATCGAACTTGAAATTTATTTATAACAGAAGTTGAATTAGGTATAATTTACTGCACTTACATACATATGTATATATGTGTATACATATATATATATGTATGTATATATGTATATATATTTATCCACCGAATTGTGTGGATAAATATATTTGTGGACTTAAATTTTGACTCGAACGGAGAAATCCGCTTGTGCTTCCTACTTAACGATTATTCCCATGGAATCTAATTAACACGGTCCACTATTGAACTTCATATTCTAGTTGATTAAAAGATTCACGTCGTATCATGATTAAACGGAATCTGTAGATTAGTATCAATCTTTAGGCGTAAAACAAAGAAATACTGGGAATAAAAAATAAATGCAAAGGGTATAAAATATAAAATACTAATATTTTAGCGTATATACACATGTACACGTATCATTCACAATTACATTTTAATATAAATCTGCAACAAGCATGTTTACGTAGATATGTATATATATTTATATATATGTATGTATCGAATGTTGCAGAATTATATATATGTAATATGTATATATGTAATCATACAGCTACATCGCATAGCTGTTACAATAGATTCAGAAAACGCAAAATGATACTTTTCGCACATTTTGTACTCAATGTTGGTCAAGATGAGCGTATACTCGTCGAGTCTTCTCACGTTTATTTTTATTAACGTGTTTATTTATCATTTTCCATGGTTTCTTGATTCTATCGGAATGTCCGTCGATCGAATCTGTCAAACTAACCGTTGATCCCGCGTGCCTGAAAAATTAATTGTACTAATCAAGTGAATTTTATATATGAAAATATGACATTTTAATGATAGTACGTATAATGTACATATATTTCAATCATGTATGATAGAGTCATTCGATTATTAAATTTCAAACACATTTTAACAGATCTCCTGATTATTGTCGCAACATCATTATATATGGGCGACTGTTTAAATAAAGCCAACACATTTTGACATTACGTTGTAGAATATTGCAGCATAGATTCACGGATCTTTTTGACGTGTACATCCTGGAAAAACTTCCGGTCCACGTCATTGGTCGTTACCCGACAGCCTTTGTTTACGCGAATTGTTCGCTGTGGTATGTGCCTGTTCGCGGATATGTTGCGACGTCGCGGCGGAAACGTGTGAAAGCGCTCTTGCTCGTACGTTGGCGGTGCAACGCAGTATAACAATCTGCCGTTAACGAAATCCTTTAAAATGTATCTAGCTGAACGTGGATTATCCGGCTGACCATTCTGCGTCATGAAACCTCTATTATCTACAAAGAGATACGATATCGATTTATAGAAATGTATATTATGAAATTATTATAAATGTGAACGTAAAAATAATTTATATATACATGTGAGATATAAATATATAATTGGAACATAATTCTTAATTTTAATTTCAGCACATTTGGACATTTCATAAATATAAAGCGATTACGTACAACCATACGCGTTCAAAAGCTCTTCTGCGGTCGGTGCGCGGTTCGAGTCTTCTTCCTTGGGTGGCGTAGGTAACATACAACCATAAAGGTCCTCTATAATATGCCTGGGTATCAACGTAGCCAGTAACGTAATTGCCGGTACATGATCTCGCATTTGATCAATCGGCAGGATGCCATATAAGATCATCTCCGCTTTTGTACAAACGAAGCTTGGCATCACTAAGCCTGGGCAATCACATAACAGTAAATCCTCGTCCAAGTACAACGTTTGAAAATGCTTGGTTTTGCCTGGCGTAGCAGATACAGAAACTTTCTTGTTCATGAGCAAAGCGTTAATAGTGGAACTCTTTCCAACGTTCGGATAGCCCACCAAACCGATTGTGGTAACTCCATCTGTGTAGGTTTTTCTTTCGCTATAAATCGTTTTAAATAATTGTACGAGATCGTTCCTATTTAATAATTTCGACGAATTAACTATTTTCTTTGTTTTGTCTTCCGAGTTTGTATCGGAGATTTTTAAATTGTCCATCGTGCATTGAGCTTCCGCTTGTTTATCATTATCAATTTCTATATTAGGTATAGTACATGTATCATTGTCAACGACACCATCCTCTGCGCTTTCGTATTCCGATTCCGAGGCAAATTCCGAATTCCGCTCGTCAGTATTACATTCATCCTTCTTATCCAAATGATCGTCACTTTCATCTATCGATTTTACTTCGTCCTCGTCTTCTTCTGGTATCTGTTCTTTCTCTGCTGCTAGCATAGCAGAAAAGAAAGCCACTCTCACGTTTATGTCTGTAAAATACTTTGCCCATGCCTCTCTTTGCTCGTCCGTCAAGAAGTCTGCTTTATTCAGAAGAATCATATTTAATTTGTTGGGATTTACTTCCTGAACATAACGCTCCAAGTCCTCGCAGCGGAAGAGCAACGGACTGCGCGCGTCCACAATCTGCACGACCACGTCGCTGCGTTCTATCACTCTCCACAGTTGCCGCCAGAATTCCAAGTTCTTCTCGTAGGGCGTCAATATCAATCCCTCGACTTCTTGCAACGTGGCCAAGTGGCGTCTCCACTCCAAGAACGCCTCCTTCTCCAAAGTGTGTAACTCCTCAGCGTTTATGGAACTGTCCCATTTGGGCCTTCTAGGTATCTTAACAAGGTCCTTGTTTCTCTCTTGTGTATCCAATATTTTCTCCTTTTCTTTCTTCGACAGCAAACCACTACTATTGGGATTCACAAATTTGATATTTAATTTCTCCGCATTGAACTCTGTTCCCGCGAGTTCGGCGGTCGACAGGAACTCTTGAAACGAGCTCTCCTCTGTAACCGATTGCAAGTTGAGTCGACCCCAATCGTAACCGTCATTAATCTCTGTAGTGTGAAGCTAGGGAAAAGAGAGAAAAAGAAAAATTGTAAATAATTACTATCAATGATCTGTTAACAAATATATAATAATTTATATGGCAGCTCGTAAAGTCTGATGAGCATCACGAATTTGTTATAATAATTAGAATTGCATCAAAAGACAGGACGCTTGTTTAAATTATGAGAGTATTTTTATGAGATCCGACTAGAATATTAATTTCAACTCGTCCTAAGCTTGCCAAGGAAGACACACGTGACACTTCAACGAGGAGGTTAAAACAAATTCATCATTTTACCATGGATGGCTCATTGTTGTTCCTTTTGATTTTCCTAGATCCAAATCGATCCCTAATTAAAGATTTTCCTAAATTACCACCTCCTCCCTTGCCCCCTTTGTCTCCTTTACCCATGGTCTCTATTAAATATTTTTCTCTTGCAGCATGCGACCGTGCAGTTTGATGAACAATTTGAAGGTTACGTTTTGGAAAACCTAACCTCCTACGAGGAAGCCGTAGATTTCCAAACACAGAACATTTCGCTTTCCACAGCAAGAAGTCTTTCTTGCAATATTGCTGCAATACGAGAATATTCTGTGTTGACTAATAGGCGCTACTTGGAAAAGAATCTCAACGTTTATTATTAAAAAATGAAAGCCATTTATTAATAATGAATAAATAACGCAAAATATGTATATTCCTTGAAACAAATCGACGGATATATCATGTTACAGTTCACCATGCTCCCAATGTGGAACATTAATTCAGAAATCGAAACGAATTCAAATTTCCGATGAAATTGATACACGAGAGAATGTTCCTTAATCTTTTTTTTTTATGTGCAACTATAAAAACACGAGAGGCTATTTATAATATGAAACATCGAACTCGTGGAATCATCATCGTCATCACATCGGTTTCGGTCTCTGACGCGGCCTCCACTCTCCTCCAAGATTTCATCATGATACGATATTCGCTCGATCATTACATCTGCGTATTATACAGGATCAAAGAAAATTGATATAAATTCAATCAGGATAACTGTGACATTAAAACAACTTCCAACGATAAATCCAATAATTCTTACATAATTGTAAAAGATTATATCATTATATATGTATACTCAACAGATTATCATGTATAAAAGTACTCAGAGAATTATTGCAACCCAGTCGACACAGAGAATCAGTTACATTACATGTATATATTATAAATTTTGCACTCAATAATATAAATGTAACAATATGTGTTATATCACATTTACGTTGTTGAGTGCGAAATTATAACATAAGTTACTTTCCATTTACACCAAAACTCAAATAATTCTCACTTGTGACATCATGACTTATTCAAAGTGACAAAGCTATCATTAATAATACTGAGGTTTAAAAACCTCTGTTTTAAAGTAAGTTAACAAGACTCACTAAAGCACACAGTCTCGAGCTTGTGCAGATTACAGATAAAAACTCAGTTGAATCTCATTTGTCGGAATAAAAAGGAATATTCAACGGATGCATTTAACTGAGTCATGATGTCACAAGTGAGAATTATCCGAGTATCGGTGTAAATGGAAAGCAACTATAGATGTAATGTCACCGATGCTCCGTGTCGACCGGAAAGCTTTCGAATAGCGTGAAACAAGTTTCTAGCGATTTCTAAGTCTTATCAATGGACAACTTTCTAATCAAAGTATGAAAACGCAATTTGCTCGCAACACCCTTGCCTCAAATTCGATAATACTACTTAAAAAAAAAAAAGACTTTCCAAATCCCTAAATCCTAAATTTTCTTCTTCATGTCACGCTTATCCCAGTTGAGTTCGCTCGTTTTACCATATGGTACATGCGAAAATAGGATAGAAACGAAGGATGCTTCATGTTATTCCGTTTTATTAATAATAGATAGACTGTTCCGGCACACTCTCTTTCTCTCACACCGTTCGGACGACAAACAGCGGGACACAAAGTCAATCATGTACATTCGTGCGCTCAATTTCCAGGATTACGGCGTCATCCGCGACGCGCGCTGGATTAACGCGCATCCGTCGAGCTCCGCAGCGAGAGCTCGGAAACAAGACATCTCCTCGCAAGGCAGCTTGTGAACAGTTTCTATCGGAATAATAATATTCGCGCGCGTGTCGTCGCACCCTAACGCATTATATTACAATTTCGTTTATCTCGGAAAAACAAACTGTTCATGCCGTGGCAAACTGCACCGCACAAATCAACTGAATTCAGAATAAATCCAGGTCTGAATTAGCGATTCATTTTCTCTTTCTCTCTCTCTCTTTTCTTATTTTCTTCTTTAAAAAAAGAAAGTTTAATTAATCATCCTCTGTACAATCGGCCTACGTAGATCTAGCGTAGAGCTCCCGACCGTTAGTTCGTTATAGGCGAATCGTGAAAAAAAGAAAAAAAATTTTTTTTCCACATATATGATATATGCATATATATCATACGAATACACAGAGTATTTTCGCACACTTGATAAGAGAGTCCGCGATCGTCACCCGAGGACGCGAATTATCTTATATACTGAGCCAAAGTTTTTCACCGAACAGTTCATGCAAGACCGCTTATACCGCGGTATAAGAACGTCGTCGATAATCGTTCTGCTCCGCACATTGTTCCGGGAAATCTCTTCAATAATCTCTTCCCCTGCCACTTCTCGATTGATCGTTGTCCCGTCCTCTGCCGCGATTGCTGTAGCCGCTCCTGCCCATGCTGTCGCCGCCACCGCCGCGGCTCATGCCGCGATTCGGCCCGTTTTTGCCGTAGTTGCCGAAGTTGGAGTTGAAATTGTTAAGCTGACCCTGCGGATTCTGGCCGCGGAAGTTGGGCCCGAAGCCCGGCCGATCGAAGTTCATCGGGGCGACGTTCGGCCCGCGGAAGCTGGCCGGACCTTGGAAATTGTTGCCGAACGGCGGTGGGCCCTGATTTGGCCCGAACGGCAGCATCGGGCTGGGCCTGAAGTGATTCGGGCCGAAATTGCCGTTCGGCGGCGGCCGGAAGTTGGGACCGAAGCCACCCGGCGGCGGCCCGTTCGGCCCGAAGCCCGGGTGCATGCTCGGATGGTGCGGCATCATGTGCGGCGGCATCGGCCCGTCCATCCCGGGCATCCCCGGATGCGGCTTACCCGGCATCCCCGGGTGCTGCGACATGTTGGGATGCGGCACCAGGCTCGGTATCGGCGGCGGCATGTTGGGATTGATGTTCTGCATGTTGTGATGATTCGGCAGATGGGGCATGCCGACCATGTGGCCGTGTATACTGTTGCCCATCCCACCCGGGCCCATCGCCATGCCGTTGTCGCGCTTGTCGAAGCTGTTGCCGGCGAATGTGCCGTCGAGTTTGCCGCGCGAGCCGCCGTCGGCCTTCTCGTCGTCCCAGCGACCGCCGGCGTTGTCGTGCTCCCGCTCGTCGTAATCGTCGTCATCGTCCAGCGACTTAGACGACAGGAAACTGCCGATATTGCGGAAATCCTTGTCCGCGAAACTGTTGCGCAGGTCGTACTCGTTGCGCGAGCCGGGTCTGCCGGGACCGGATATGTTGAACCTGAGATCCTCGTCAGCGCGACTGCCGCCTCTCGTTGGATCACCGTGAAGGCCGCTCCTCCTGTGATCCTCGTCCTGGCCGCCGTGGAAAGAATTGCTCTCCGCGCCGAGAGGATTCGACTTGCCAAGCCCGAATCTCAGGTCGGTGTCGCTGGACTGCGAGTCTTCCGTAATCACGCCGCCGAAGACCGGCTGATGCATCTTGGATATGCGGTCGCTGGCCCCGCCATCACTCCAGCCGATCAACTGATCGAACTTGCGCTTGCCGCCGCGATTCAGCGATTTCAACAGCTCCGGATTCTGGGCGAATTTCGAGCTGGGCAACGGTGGCGGCAAATCTATGTCGGGCACTTTAGAATAATCGATCTCGCCGTCATCCTGTAGATACTCCTCGGCCTCGTCTATGTTGTCCGGTGGACCTACCACGTCCCGTAATTCTTCTATTTCGCCAGAGAATACTAATTTGTTTATAGCGTCAGTCCCTTTACTGATTGCTTCCGCCAATTTAGAGCCAGCTAAAACATATAATTGAATTTAATAATTATGTATTTTTTAAAATTATATCAAGACTGATATATGTATTTCACTAAAACGTATTTTGCTTACATTCCACGGGAATCATTTTCCCATATAATATAATGGCGTTAGGCGTAACTTCGTTTAGTGGCACGGCACCCGGCGTTGTCTCTATCAATTGATTGACAAAAGCATTAAGTGCTTCAACCTGCTCAATATCCTCGGCCTCCATTTCGTTCCACTGCGCTTGAAAATTTCGCGGTATTGGTTTACTGTACGGAACTTTCTTGTTGGCGAACTTTTTGCCCTCGTCCACCGCGTGATCTAAATCCAAACCCGGAATTCCGCCGTTTTTGTCCTCGGATTCACAATCTGCGTTGATTCTGTCCTCCGGTCCCATACCAGGTATCACTGCCGCTTCGTCAGCTAAGGAAAATGAGAGAACATTTTAGAGTAAAGAATATTTGTATTATATTTTATATCGTATATATCGTTAAAATAATTTTGTGAAATATTCAGTACCGATTTCGTGATCGTCGATACCGGCCGAACCCGCCGGTAATGTATTGAGATTGTACTTGTCCCTCATCAAATCTCCCGGTCTGTTACGCGTCCAAAACTTGGACGTGTGATCGTTACTGCCAGAACACAAAATATGTCCCAGTGGATGCCAAGCTAGTGTCCAAACTATGCTATCGTGAGCCTGTTCTATCGCTCCCACTTCCTTGTCCGCTCTGAAATTCAAGATAAAAGTTACATAATTATCTGCATTCAATATTAAGAAAAAAAATAATAATCAGCAATATAAATATAATCAGGTGTGAATCACAGGCAAAAACAATGATATGTACCCAACGTGCCAGAAGAGTATGGCCCCGTCACTACCTCCACTACAAAAAAGACCTTCGTGGCTTGGGTGCCATGCGACGCTGGACGCCTCTTTTTTATGGCCACGAAAAGTCTGAACTTCTTGACTAAGATTCCTGAGGTCGAAGAGTTTCAAGAGATGATCTCTCGAGGCAGTCACCAACCAATTACCGTTCTCATTCCACTTGACATCCATCACGGTCGACTTGTGTGCATGTAGAGTCGCCAGAGACTGCCCAGTCTTTGGATCCCAAAGTTTCACTGGTTGCTGATTGTCTTTACTGCCAGAAATGACTAGACTCTTTTGTGGATGCCAATGCACGCACTTGACATCCGCACCATGACCTGTAAAAGGAGTACTATGAGAAATGCAATACTAAAATGTATACACACATATTTATTTATATAAAAATATATATAATAAAGATAGTAAAATACGTATATATATATATATATATATATATATATATATATAATTAATATATAATTTATAAAAATGAGTGTTAAAACCAAGCTATTTAAATAATGGAATAATAAACGAAGAAAATGATAAATAAAATTAATTAATGTAACATTAATAAGTGAAATCAAAGATTTACATACCCCTGAGAATTCGTTCCTCATGACAGCGGAGAAAGTCCCAAATTCTGACGGTCCCGTCATCACTGCAGGTTGCCAATTTGTGATCCGTTGGGCTGAAACTACCCGCCCAAAAAAAAACAAGTTACATTTGAACACTGCGTCATCGTATATAAGAAAAAATTGCATTAATATTTGCCGATATAGTGAGAAATCATAAATGAGCTCGAATAATTTATTAAATGATAAACGGGATACTGAAAAAAGTATTAACCATTTATTATAATGCAACACTGTGATTGTATTGAAAATTCATATAAATAGTTTAAGAAGCGAGAGATGAAATAATAGTTTAATATCTTGAAATGGCTAAGAAAATGAATACAGTTGTTGTATTTATGAATTTTTATTGAAATTTATTTTACAGAAAATTAAAAATTATTTTGTTATAGTAAAGCGAAGAAAGATCTAATAAGAAAGAATAGTAAAGTAATTATCGTAAATTGTGAAGAAATGATATGAAAAACATGATACATCTTACGGACATTGTTACTCGGTATAACTCGCTAGTCTTTAGTATGAGTGTCAAACGTTCAATTGCCTACATTTATTACTGATTCCTTTTTTATTTTTATAATTTTTATTATAACTACTGCATGCAATGATATATACGTATGTATAAAAAAAAAACAAAATAGAAAATGCGTTCAAATCACATAAAATTATCGACATTCTTTGTGGATTTTAAAAATTAAATTATAACTATAGATTGAAAACTTTTCCAATATGCTCTAACTACATCGATTTATTTATTAATTTATTTAACATAATGCAATCACGATAAGAAATCAATGTAGATGTAAATTATAATTAAATGTATATCGAGTTGCCATTTTATAATCATTTGTAGCTTCCTTTTATTGATGATTCTCCTTGCATTTGTGATATTGAAAGTAATATACGCGTGGAGAGGCAGGAAAAAAATACTAGCAAACGTGTACACAGAAAATACATACGAGTGAAATATATTCCCAAATTTTAACTTAAAACAGAACAGATATAATAGAAAGCATATAGCTGAGTCTTATGAATACGCCATTGTGAGGAATAGATAGAGATCAGTAATAAAAAAGGAACTTTTATATGTGTAAATATATATGATAAATAAACAAAAAACCATCCGCGACAGTCATATCTGGCACTCAAGTAAAAACCCATTATTTGTTGGACAGTGAAGTAGTTTTTCATCTTGGTAAAACTAAGATTGATTTTTGATGCCACATGACCACCGAGTGATGTATTAAGAGCAATATTTTTTTTTCAAAATTTAACATTTATTGCACAAAAAATGTCCGAAGTGTACATGAATTATGTCTTATATTTGTCCATTACGCTTTCTCTCACTCTCACTCTTTTTCTCCCTCTCTCTCTCTCTCTCTCTTTCTCGCTCACTCTCTCGCTTTCTTTCGTCTGCGAAAGGGCATAAGTGACACATAAAACTAAAGATAAAATATTTTATTTTCATAGCCATGCAATAATAATGTCTTTATTTAACTTTATTGAAACTTAAATGATATAAAGAAGGACACAGGATATTTCGTCTTTTATTTATCATTATATGGGAATATATGTATATATCTTTCTCTCGACTAGGTATTGCCATATGTATATATATTTTTTTCTTTTATTTATCTAAAACATACATCTTTGCCGAATAAATAATCTAGCCACATAAACAGCTTAAAACGAGAGCCATAAGGACCTAATAGGATTATAATAACTTAATTAAAATTTGTGCCACTCTGACGTATGATGAACGCAATATCGACATGTTAGTTAATCGAGAGTTAGGTCCCCAGGACTCTATAAATACAAATCATAAATTATATCGATACGCGCATATAATGTACGCAAAAAATTTACACTGTCCTTGGATATTGATTTCTAAATCGCGATAAAAAAAATACGATAAAAATATTTATTAGTATTGCAAATGAAGTTTTTAGATTTATTACTTTGCTAGAAGATATAATTTGCTACAATATATCGAAAATATTCGATACAACTGGAAACTATTCCATTCCTTGGAAAATCTTCAAATTCGGCAAAAGATATCGAAACTTTCTTTCTTACTTACTGAATTTGATTTGGAAGCATTGAACAATTAACGTTTTTCACGAACATGGTTCATTCCATGATTCACGACGGGCGTTATATTTTATTGTATTTATTCAATTCGAATATATCGAGAATTGTTAAAAATCACCTGTGTACCCATACAAGAATCATTATTGCTCTGCCAGAAACGGCACAAAACCAGAAAAGGAAGAGAAGAAGAGTCACGTCCGATATCCTAACTACGGCAAGGATGGACCGATCATCGGCAACAGTGACGCAAGAGACGTAAGGACTAGTGTGGTGGATGATATACCTGAGTCCTCTAATCGCTTCTTTGTGCGCTTGAAACATCTTGACATTGTTCATGTTGCTCTGCCAATATTTCACGTAGCCCGCGTGGTCCCCTGTTACCATCCAGCTTTCATTGTGTGACCATACCATTGTCCTGACCGGGCTGTCGTGTGCCTAAACAGAAAAATTAATTTCTCCCATCAAAGCTTTTTCCAAAAGTCGCATAAGTTTTACAGTATATAATAATAAAAAAATATAAGAACCTATATAATTAATTATCCTTTACATGCTAAACATCTACATTTTGTAGGAAATTCAAACCTAAAAATTCACAATCGTACTATTTTATTTTCCAAAATATCTCAACATAATAAATAAAATTAAAAAATCGTTAAATACATATACTACATTAAAAGAAAGTTATTGCCTTTAAATTGTCTTCGAGCAAGATCCAATGTAAATTAATTCTAAACTACACACATAACGTAAAATATACCTGCAGAATAGTTTCAAAATTGAAAGTAAGGCCATTCCACAATGTAAATTCTCCACTTGAAGCGCCAGTAACGAGACGTCTGCCCTCTGGTGTCCAAGCCATACAAAAAATTGGACAACGCATTTTATTCGTGGCCGTTTTTACGAACCTCGTGGTAACTGCATTTATTGGATTGTCAATATAACTTGGTGGAGGGAGTAAATCGGGATAATATATTACATCTGGCTGAAGCGCGCGACGATCCCTATAGTCCCGCTGCCACACTCGATTCTATAAAAAAATTCAGGAATTTAGAAATGATCTCGGAAAATGTTGTTTTAATAAATCTACAATGAGATCTATTCCAATGAGACTTACTTCTAAGCTCTTAATGATGGCGGAATTGTAATCGACAGTCTTTCGCATGACGGATTTTCTGAGTCTCTTCCCATCAAATTCATCTTGCAGAGTATCTTGTCCCCCAGCGACAATTTTTGGTGCGTGATAAGGTCTAAATGGTTTAAAGAAGCCGCGATTGCCCTCTCTGTGGTTTGCATATCGATGCTGATAGCTTCCCGACGTATTTATCGTCGTTAAATTCGGTGGCGGTGCCGACAAATTCGGAGTCGTGGGCGGTGGCACGGACATGTTGGGCAAGCTTACGGCCGGCGGTGGATTCGCAAATTGAGTATTTGCAGACATTATGAGAGGATATAAATACAGGCAATTTCAATTAAGCGTTGTCCAGATTAAATGGACAACAGGAGTCAGAGAAGTTTTATAACGGTAACAACCCTGTGATCAGTCGATAGATCCATTCTGGTAAAAGACCCTGTAAAAAGTATAAAAAATATATTAATATATAAAATAAATTGTAATAATAAAATAATTCAAGGGAACATATTAATTCTAATAAGAAATTACATCAGCACAAATTCTGGTTATAAATTTAATCATATTACCATTTAAAAATTACTCTTTTAAATACAAAGAATCAAACTATTAATTAACAATTCAATTTTTTAAATTTTTCAGCACGAAATTCTATTAAGTTGAGTATGTAGATGAAGTAATTAAGTTAAATTAAAAATTAAATTAGAAATAACATTAAACAATATTAACATAATTATATTTATATTGTATTCTTTATTAATTTACTTTTCTTTACCTAAATCGCTCCAAGCTGTCATTTATAGTATATAATTTCTATTTTTGAAAGAGAAATTTACATCAAGATTCTTTAAGTCATGCATTGATTCAAATAAAAAAATTAGATTGAAAATAACATTAAACAATATCAACATAATTATATGTATATTGTATTATTCATGAATTTACTTTTCTTTACTTAAATTGCTCCAAGTTGTCGTTTATAGTAACTTCTATTTTCAAAAGAGAAATCTACATCAGCATTCTTAAGCCATGCAATTAAAAAAATTAGATCCCTCTATTGATCGGAAAAATGGAATTTACTTGTTCCAATCGTAATTACAAATCAAATAACCGATTAACGAATCGAGCAAGAGAAAAATGACATGTACACGTCACGTTACTCCAAGTGGCACACAGGATAGGTGTAACGATGCAGGAGACGATGAAACGTGGGATTCCAAATATTCTCAATTCATTATCGATCGGATGGAACTGACAGCCGGGTTTGTCGCGTCGAGTCGCAACGAACGTTCGAGATGCAAAGTCCCGTTCCTTTCGTAGACGAGAGCGTGCAGAACGTAGAAAACGTACACACAACCACCAGCTCGGCTGCCACGCTTTCGCGGATCCTCGTACCTCGTGTCTCGCGGTATTCTCGGGCTGCGTTTGCGGACAGACGCGGTCGATTCTAGACTAGAGAGAAAGCTCGCGATGAAAAGTGTGAAAACTGAGACCAAGCCGGTCGCTTCAACATCGAGCGCGCGGTGTAACAGACGAACCGCGAGAATATCGTGCACTCACCGCGGACGCCATTATTCTCTCTCTCTCTTGGGCGATGACATCCGCTTCGGCCGTAAGCCACCACTTCCGCCGGGTATAATTTCCGTTTTTATGACTAGTGGCGCTTGCACACGGGACGCGGTAGAGACCCTAGAGAGAAGTAAGGCTGAGTTCCCACTGAGATCGTCACGCGCGCGTCATGACGCGCGTCACGAGTTTAACCAATCAAAACCTTCCATTTTATTCTGTCGCAATGACGCATAAAATGGAAGGTTTTGATTGGTTAAATTTGTGACGCGTGACAAGCTCAGTGAGAACGCACCCTAAAGCCTGTATCAGATTACGGATTAAGATTGAGATTAGATTGAAATTTGACCAATAATCGGAATAAAGCTAATATAAAGTAATTTTGTGAACATTGTTTTGATTGGTCAAATTCCAATCTAATCTCAGGCCGACTTCACACCTTGGCAGAAAAGCAGAAGTCCAATCAGAACTCTCACTCATAGTAGACAGTATGTATTTGGTATATACCACTACACTACTGCTTACTATGAGTGAGAGTTTTGATTGGGCTTCTGCTTTTCTGCTTCTGCTTTTCTGCCAAGGTGTGAAGCCGGCCTCAATCTCAATCTGTAATCTGATACAGGCTTTAAGCTAAATCTATATAATTGGATTGGTGGTGCCTATTTTACACTGTACCAATTCCAGATACCGTCATCTTGTTAAGTCTTGTGTCCACGATCCGAGAACTGTGTCCGAGTTCTAGTTCCAAGAAATTTATAGCCAATCAAAGTGCAGCTTTTACGGAAAAGTGACAATTTTATTGGCTACACGTTTCTCGGAACTAGAACTCGGACACAGTTCTCGGATCGTAGACACAAGGCTTTACAATTCGATTTTCTTTGAAAATTTTTACTCGTTTTTATTATATATATACACATGATATCTTCAAATGTTTAATTATTTTTAAGGAAAGATTATAAAATAATAATGTCGTACTTGTATAATATAATCTTGTATAATATAAATCTCGTTATAACCGTAAATGTTTTTATCTACTTCAATATGGCCGCATCTAGGAAGTGCGCAGAACCGGATGAAATTCGTCTCGAGTGCGAGTACATACATCCTGATGTTTCCACCATGATTGAGGGACTGACCAGAAGCGCGCTAAGGCGAGACACGTTTCGCGTTGTGTGAGAAGCAGTTTTGTTATTAAGCATGGCGGTAAGAATTCTTATTTAATTATATTTGTCATAAGTACATTTGTCTAAATAAAAGATAATTCGTCTTCTCTTCTATAACTCCGTAACATCATTATAAAAAAAGCTTATTCACATGCGATGCCGACTAACCTATATCTTTTTGTATATATATATATATACAGAGAAGGAATTTTAACCGTGTTATTCTTTGTATTTATACGGTGTACATATAATTTTGTTTTTATGAAATTATTACGTTGCTTCAAAAGAAAAATATTTTCTGTTATAATTTTATGCTTCATGTTGATTGGCATGGCAACCAATTGTTTGATCCATTTCGCTGCAATTATTTATGAATTGCAATACGCAGATATTAAAGCGGCCACGATGTATTTAATTATTATCCTTTATTTCAGATTGTTACCAACGTACAGGAAGTCCGTGAGATTACCAAGATAGAGCGTATCGGTGCTCATTCTCATATTAGAGGTTTAGGATTGAATGATAGTTTAGAGCCTCGCAATGTAAATATTCTGTGTTTTATCCAAATAATATTGACATTTTTATTAATTATATACGGTACTAAAAATTTAAAATTTGTTACTATATATTAGGTTTCTCAAGGTATGGTTGGCCAGCTTCTGGCACGCCGAGCTGCTGGTGTTGTCATGGAGATGGTTAAGGAGGGCAAAATAGCAGGCCGCGCGATTCTAATTGCTGGACAACCCGGCACGGGAAAGACCGCTATTGCTATGGGAATGGCACAAGCTTTGGGCCCGGATACTACTTTCACATCG
The DNA here is from genome assembly GCA_928718305.1 of Tetramorium bicarinatum. Classification (NCBI taxonomy): domain Eukaryota; kingdom Metazoa; phylum Arthropoda; class Insecta; order Hymenoptera; family Formicidae; genus Tetramorium; species Tetramorium bicarinatum. The sequence continues at coordinate 13,722,845 of OV788325.1, forward strand.
ATGGCTGGTTCTGAAATTTACTCTCTAGAGATGAGTAAAACAGAGGCCTTAACTCAAGCAATTAGGAAGTCTATCGGTGTCAGGATAAAAGAGGAGACAGAAATTATAGAAGGTGAAGTGGTGGAGATTCAAGTAGACAGACCAGCAACTGGAATTGGAGTAAAAGTTGGAAAATTAACGTTGAAGACAACCGAGATGGAAACCATTTATGATTTAGGAAATAAAATGATTGATTGCTTAATGAAAGAAAAAGTTGGTATATTAATACATTAAATAGATTTTTGTCTTGTTGACTTTGTATTACAATTTTATGTAATTTTCAGGTACAAGCTGGTGATGTCATAACGATTGACAAAGCCACGGGAAAGATCAACAGACTCGGACGGTCCTTCACCAGAGCTCGAGATTATGACGCGACAGGTTCGCAAACGCGTTTCGTGCAGTGTCCAGAAGGCGAATTACAGAAACGCAAGGAAGTTGTGCACACTGTGACGTTACATGAAATTGATGTGATAAACAGTAGAACGCATGGCTTTTTAGCACTATTCTCCGGAGATACTGGAGAAATCAAATCGGAAGTACGAGATCAAATAAATGCGAAAGTCGCGGAATGGCGGGAAGAAGGCAAGGCGGAAATTGTTCCGGGTGTACTCTTTATCGATGAAGTACACATGTTGGATATCGAATGTTTCTCATTTTTAAATCGAGCATTGGAAAATGAAATGGCTCCAGTTGTAATTATGGCAACAAATAGAGGTACAAATATGTGAATATAAATAATCAATTATGTTTCTATTAAATGATTTATTATTTAACAATCTACAATTATGTAGGTATTACAAGAATCAGGGGGACAAATTATAAAAGTCCTCACGGCATTCCGATTGACTTGTTGGATCGTATGATAATTGTTCCCACGAAACCATACCAGGAGAAGGAATTGAAAGAAATCTTGAAAATAAGATGCGAAGAGGAAGATTGCGAAATGGCTGACGATGCTCTGACCGTATTAACGAGAATCGCTTTAGAAACGTCGCTAAGATACGCGATACAGTTAATTACAACGGCTTCTCTTGTCAGTCGTCGAAGAAAAACTACAGAGGTAAGTAGAATTCAATTTCTTAACGATAAATTTGATGATACTGCTGTAATATTTTATACTGTAATATTTGTACATAGGTCAGTATCGAGGATGTTAAACGTGTTTACTCTCTATTTCTCGATGAAAATAGATCTACACAATTTCTCAAAGAATATCAAGATGATTTTATGTTCAATGAATTCCGTAAGTTGTATTGTATGTTCATTATATCTATATATGTAATTTATGTGTAATTTATATATGATTAAAACTTGAATATTTAACCATTTTAGCTAGTGCAGCTGAAGATAATATGGACGTTTCTTCATAATAATTTGTAGAAATACAAAAAATCAATTTTCTTTTATTAGGTTATAAGTTACAAAAATTAATTACAATAAAATTTTTTAAATGTAAAAATAGTTGAAATATGTATTCTTTCACTATCACTATTATAATACTTATCACAAATATTTTTAATTAATTACAAATTTATAAAAAATAAATGTTTCTCTATTTCTTAGGTAAACTTCTAAACGTCTTAAGTCATAATTAATAACGTAGATATGTATGTATAATAATGTTCGTACATACAATATATAACTCTGCTTATTAATTTTGATTTAATATCTTATAGGTAATAATACATATTTTCGACGATATAAGTTACATTTATAGAGGTCTATTTTTTTTTTGGTGTAGAGCTCCTTAATTAGATAACTTATAACAATAATAGGCGCGTACTTGCAGGAAGTTGATGTGATAAATAATGAAATGCAACACTGTTTCCCGAAGATGTGTGGTTCCGATAAATATTAATTGCCGTAATTTAGAACATCTGTTTTAGATTTTTTCTTGGACCTTGCTGACTAAAAAAAGAAATTAATATTAATTACCACGACGTAGAAAATCCCGTACATTTCATAAAAATGACGTAGAAATTTTGTTTTTGTGTAACTCGTGCGCTTTTCACGTACGCATTTACAAAGTATTTTACAATTCAGTTCACGTGTACCGGCTTGTTATCCGTGTCACGATCTGAAAGGATCTGATATGAAAGGAAAAGAGAAAGTTGCGAAAACAAGATTTCATAATTTGATTTAAGTTATACTTAACATGTTATACTTACTCGTAATCAACTTTATGCCACCTTCCGGTTTGAACGACGATTGCTTCTTATCTTTCGATATGAAGCCTAAACCGTAGCCAACTTTGTACACGGGCAATGGAATTACCGTGGATGAAACGGGTACCATTACTGTAAAAAAAGTATACTTATTATTACATATACATATTTCTAAAATCAAATACCTCACACATTTCTCGATAACTTTTCGAAATTATTAATATACTCGACTGATTTAGTAGATCATTACATTATCAATGCTCGATAACGTAATTTATATCATATATATTTTATTGATTATCAATAATCGGTAAATCAATATAACTTTTAAACTGCAGATATAAGTCAAGTTTAGTGAAAGTTAATTATTCACTCCGCATGCAAGAAAAAGTAGAAAGTTGGGACACCGAAAATTGAACGATGGAAATGTCAAGTCGACAGCAAATGTCGTTGATGTCGTATCTACAGCGATCGCATGTAATTGACGTAATTGAGAGCCTATCTCCATCGCAAATACTATACCGAATCGAACATCTATATTGATTTTAATTGCAGCACCGGTGTGTGCGAATGAACGATGTAACGTCATGCATTTCATATATATATATATATATATATATATATATATATATATATCTTCTGGCATTCGCATCTGATCTACATTGCCCAGATCTCGTTTGCGTACAGCACAATATGCATTATAATAGCTGCATCCGTTCGCTCTAGAATGAATTCAAGTGCACACCTACTACAGCGTTCCACCACAGAGAAATCCCTTCGAATTGTTCACTCGAGCGACGAATGCACTTGGTTGCCGCGAGAAACGCATCGTCTCTCTGCTCCCCCCTTCCCCCCTTCATCCCTCTCTTGTGCTGTAACGACAATTCAAGGACACAAAATTACATATATGTAACTTCTATTAACACCTTCTATGCGTGGGCGTATTCTTTATTTAGCGATTCGCCTTTCCAACCGCTCGCGTCGGCGGTAAGAGGGATTAGAAGAGATATCGCGTCGCGCTCGTTCGTGCAGCGATACACGCGAGAAATTTCGAGAAATCGGAAATGCCAAATAATCCCATCCAACACAAAATATTTCAGCAATATTGTAACATTACTACGATATAACTGGAATGTTACAATATTGCTGCAATATTACTACATTTTGTGTTTCCCGAGTTCCCGTATATTTTCATACAGCACAAAACTTGCAATTACATTGTTATAATATTGTTGCAAGATTGCAATTTTGTTGCAACATTACTATGATGTAATTGCGAGTTTTGTACTATATGAAAATGTACGAGAACTCAGCAAATACAGAATATTTTAGTAATATTGCAACAACATCGCAACCTTGTCGCAATGTTGCTGCAATATTCAGTGTTTTCTGAGATTAAGGAGTCATAATGCGATGACGAGTGTTTGGCATTGATAAGATGCGATATATGTATGTACGCAGGCCTCGTTAATTGAAACCTACGCGTTCTTGGCTGACGTCACCGTGCCGTTCCACTCACCTGTCGAATATCGGTTCGCGCAAATTCGCGGAAAGAGAGATCGCTCTTTATATGGTCGCGGTAACATTTCGCCTCGAGATCTTCCCTTTTTGTTAACATTACGTTTATCATCAAGGTGCGCGAGATGCAGCTGATATTTGAAGGAGAAGCGGCGTGAGAGAAGGAACGCGCGATCTCCTGGTGTTAATTAGATCCTAGTAATTATTATAGCAAAAGTTTTTTCCGCGCGAAAATCTTTCCAGTTAGTTAAGTTCACTAGTGCAAAAGAAACAAAATATATTTTCAAATTGAAATAAATTTTTCAAACACCGACATTTCGAGACAAAGTACTCTGTTATTTTTGACATAACGTTTGTTTTACACGTTGGAAAAAACCGCACTTTGAAAGGATCGTTTACATTTAGTCGAAGATAAATACGCGGATCAGGTTGTCAAAGCCGTTAGAAAACTCATCCGACTCGTAGGACAATTTCGCCCGCGTGCAATTTCTAACACAGAGTAGAGAGAGAAATAATTTTTTTATTATTGCTGTAGAAGAAGATCACTCATCACAGCACAAAACTTACAGTTACATTGTAGCAATATTGCTGCAAGATTGCAATCTTGTTGCATAACGTAACTAAAAGTTTTACGCTGTATAAGTAGCGACGAATGATGAATGCGATGCAGATGAATGATGTGCGTTAGAAAATATGCAACTTGTACACTATTTACTATTCCTTGCGCGCTAACAAGAGTTTAGATTCTGCAGAAAGTATTAAAAAACATACAAAATTTTTTTTCTTTCAAGCGAAAAATAAGAACATTGAAATAAGAAAAAAAAACATTTAAATTCATTTGCGATGCATCCGAATGAATCATAAATCCTTCGCTTACCTGGTTCGAACACATTGTCCTCGTTCCTCTTGTAAATCGTGGGCTTGGCGTGCACCGCGACGATCGTGGCGATGACGCAAAGAAGGAAGCCAATCCAGAAGGTCTTCATGTCTGTCTCGGCGCGGCGGTCGGATGTCCTGAGATCCCGGAAGAATCCTTCAAAGAAAAAAAGTATCCTACGTACAGATTCGATCGCGGGGAACACCTCGCGCGGCGCGATCCGATACGATACTAACCACGCTCGGCGCTCGTTCACCGTGGACCAAAGTAGATGAAAACACTTGCCGCGAGTGGGGAAACTGTGGCGATAAGGAAATCGACGCAATCCGTGGGAGAGAGAGATAGCGCTGCTCCGCGATTGTAGTAAAATCCGCGTGGCGTGAAGTCGACGCGTGTCGCGACGCGCCGGCGATAGCGATGACGAGGAGGAGATAGAAAAAAAAGAAACTTTGATAAAAAGAGGGAGAAGGAGTAGGAGCGGTGGATCTCTCCATCTGGATCTCACGTACCTTTCGCTCTTTTCTCTATCTCTCTCTCTCTCTCTCTTTCTCTCTCTCTCTCTCTCTCTTTTGCGTGAGAGAACGCGTGAAAGTTGGACTTTTGTATCACCGCATCACGTTCGTTGATCAATCTTCATTTACCTCCTTGCGTTGCGGATTGAAGGAGATTTATTTCCCTTCGGTAAACTGTTTTCTACTAGTTTCCGGCACTTCGAAGGACCTCGTTCCATTTTCCACCTTTCAATGTGCTCGAAAAAGGTTGCGGGGCACATTTGCAATGTACGTTTAATTATAATGTAACTGTTATATGTTATTACCTTCGCGCGCGGAGAAATATTCATAATATTGTTATAAATTCAGGCGTAATAATACTAACGGTTCGCGTCATTTTGTAGATACACAGTTATGTTACTTTCTCGTGAAAACAAGTAAGAATTACTTGAGACGGAGTTACGCCCACGTCTTATTCCGCTTGAAGGTAAATCGTGGTAGAAGCAAGGTGCTCGTGAACGAGCCAGAGAGCGTCAAGGATATTTATATTAATCATTCGCTACACATGTCATTCGCCTTTCCACCAACGTACATGAAAAATAAAAAATACACAAAAATAATACAGCGAATCCTTTTTGCTGTAAATTTATCTATTTATTACATTCGATATCATTTTCTTGAGAACAATATACGCGTTAAATTAATAATTTATTATCCATATATTTAATTGTGCTGAAGATAGTACGATAATGGTTAAGAAAAAAATGTACGATAATGATTAAGAAAAACAATTTAAAGAAAACTCCGATAAAGAATTAATTACAGACAGCGGTAATCAGCGGGCGTGACAGGAACCCAGCTTATAGCAGTGTAACAATGGAAACTGGGTTAAAAAGTGAAAGGATCCAGATTGGAGAAGGAACGGCCATAGAGCTCTATTCGAGCTTTCTATTCACCGGACGACAGTTTTGCGGTGCCCGAGAGGCGTCTCCTCCACTTTTTCACGCTGAAAGCGGAAAAAATTGGAAGTGGCGAGCCGTCGTGTCAGCAGGGGTAGCCGAATCCTTCTTCTTTTTTCTCCTTTTCAGCGATTTTTTTTTGCCACGTGACGCGAAGAAAGAGGACTGCTGAAGAGATATCGAATTATGAGATTTGGACCAACTATTGTCATTGGCCATCAGCTAGCACTCTCCTTAGCTTCAAACAATTATTATAAAATTTCATAAAATTACTTGTTCCGGTAGAAAAATGGCAATTATTACAGCATAAAATGCGCGATTCAACGAAAAGAGATAACGCAAGAATGACAGAATATAATTTTTAGAATAGAATAGAAATTTTTGTAACTTTATATTCTGTCATTCTTGCGTTATCTCTTTTCGTTGAATCGCGTATTTTGTGCCTTTAGTATACTTATACTAAAGATTTCATTGATTTTTAATCCGTTAAATGTTTAATCCGCGATAAGGATGCAAACGTTAAGTGAGCCTGATAAAGCGACGAGTTGACCTTTATTGTTGGAATGGCCTTCCGAAAGTGTCCACCAAATAGCCGGGGACACGATACCGTTATTGCCATTTTTCTACCGTAACAAGTAATCGAATGGAAGAAAGAAGGGAGAGATTGGAGGAAACGCGAAATATATATCGGCCAAGATATAATCGAACGAGATTGCTTTGCGGAAACGTTCAATAACGCTGCACGCACGTGCTCCTACAATCGTTGCGTTCGTCCTGTTATAAACACTAGACTCTTTTCTCCGCTTATTTTATTTTAGTCAAACGTAATAACGAAATACATCGAAACGGCTGATAAATTGATAAATCGAAACGTTTTATGTTCTCTACGTGCAAGTTTCGCCAATAATCTCGATGTATTACTCTTTTAAAGCGAATGTATCGAAACACGAAATAGCTTGTATAAACAATCTTAACTTTTATGACACATTACATTTTATATAATTATTTTATACAATTATAAATTATTTTTTGTGATTTTTTTACACATTTTATTGATATGAAGTGTTTTATTATTTTTGTCACACTAGATAAAAAAATAGTGAGGCGTTACTGATTTTATGTACACGATTACGACACTGTATATTTTATGGCGGTTCTAAAACAGTCCCCTCATATGACGTCGATGCTACAATTGTAGGAAGTGCATACGAGCAAAATCTATCGGTCGCGATAATGTTACGTGAGATATCTGAAAATTCGAGATGATTGTATAGCCGAAATTTTACACGGGTATGCACTTAGCAGCGGCACAATGGTCAGTCGATGACTAAGTCGCATTTCCGGCCGAGGGAGAGAAATCCACCCTCGAATGAGTACATCAAGAGTATGCTCGCGCAATCTTTTTGAAATGAAGAAACATTTACAAGCATTGGAAAGGTGTTTGCGCGCGAAACATTCTTTAATATATATACAAACGAACAGCGTTGCGCGTCGCATAATTACAGGTGCGAAAATTACGTACGTGTCGTTAACTCGAGCGCAGATTCCGGCTCGTCTCACTCCGAGCCGCACTCCGGAATGGGAATCGAAGCCGAAAGAACCCGGAGAGAGAAAGGAAGGAGCGGCGCAACCCCTTGCAACAACCGAGTCTTACCGCGTTAATTGCAAGTATTTCCCTCAGGGGAAGCATACCGCATACGGATATGTACGTATGTAGACGGCCATCTACGAGGGTAGACTCGCAGGGATGACTCGCAGCACAACACCCCATTTCCCTTTCAGTGCTCCGCGCGCGCGCGCGAGTCCTTTACCTCGTCGCGCTGGTTAAAATATTAGGATTTCCCCGAGGTCTTGTACATATGGAGAAAAAGAGAGAGAGAGAGAGAGAGAGAGAGAGAGAGCACCACCGACCCTCGTCGTGTTCCTCGTAAAGTTCTCGCGGAGCCGCTCGAAATCCGAATCAAAGCCTGCTCCCCCTATTCACGTGCTCGGTTTCACGTGTATGCACGAGTTACTGCGTGGGCAGACACGTGAGTTGTCACGCCTATGAGGGTGGTTGTTACCTCTTTGTTGGAGCAACTCCCCGCGTACGTTCTTCTTTGCGAGAAGAATTTGTACTTTACGAAGAGGATGAGGTGTAATAAGATTTTAATTACTTATCCAATATGCAAAATATTCAAGAGACTTTGTGCCGCAGTAACTTTTAAGTGAAATATTATCGTTTACTTGGAAATGTACGCGTAATAAATTGTGTTACATGTATAGCCATAACAAAGCGATTGTATATACTTTTATTAACTTATAAAATTCCAACATATAACTTTGGAGAAATATTTTTGAAATATTACGAATAAGTTATCGTAACTTTTTATAACGTTATTTTATTATTACAGTAATATAAAATAACATTATATACATACATAATAATATTATTCTAGCCTGAAAATGTGCGTTTTTGCATCTCCGTCTAAAAACAAATCAATTAAGCTATTTATTGTCTTAATAAATTTAATCTGTAAACGAAACAAGCGATGTGTTTCTCGTGTTCCTCAACGAAGACGCCAGTCGAGCTAAGAAAACGCGAAGTCAGGCTGTTAATTATTTCTGCAGCCCGTCCGAGCATCGAACTTGGTACTTTGGGGCGCGATTATATTATTATATCCCGTGGGAACGAACCCGATGGTATACCCTCGTGATTTACCACACTCCAGAGTCCATATACAAAGTATACGCTTAATAGAGATCGCATTTAGCATAAATCAAACTACATTACGTACATTGCACTCTCGATGCGTTTAACACGCACACATACTCCAGATATAGATGCATCCATTACGGTAACATATGTCAGCATCATAATCATCGGGGAAGCCATACATCACCAATATATTATCTAATATTAATAAATATCTTAAATTTACTATAAAGATAAATGTTTTTTTTTTCTACTAGAAAAGTTGGAAAGATGTTTTTGAAAGATTTGTCAAAGAAGGAAAATGAAAACGACATGGGAGAGAAGATGAGAAACGTAGGAGTCATAGGGGTGCCTCAAGTATCCACTGCTTGCTCCGGCATGCTCGCACTTCGCGCCTCCCTTTTATGTATTACTCATCCCCATGAGAAGAATATCATATTCACGCAGTCTGACTCATAAAAGAGTGTGGTTGCAGTCCTTGTAATATTTCAAAATATATTTCTTTAGAAAATATCAATGACATTTTTATTTCGTATCACACATGTCCACATAAATGTTATACTTTTCTCAAGCTTTTATAATATAAGAATTTTCTAAAACTCCCTGTCTAATTTTTACTGAAAGGCGAATATTGTACAGAAATACAACGCGCAAAATATAATGAGTTTCACGTCTTAAAAATTTAACTGGAGAAATTTCAGTGCTGATCGTAACTTTTCGAGAAAATTTCACAGACGGCCACATCGGGATTTAATCCGCCGAGTTGACGGTGCGGATAAACTGTGTCTGTACCACTCTAGCGTGATATTCATCTTCCGACATGTGCCGGATATCCCTACTGTCGCCATAAAATTGTCGGGTTAATCTCGGAATCCCTAGCCGAATATTTCACGGGTCTTCAAACATATATTCAAACTTACATGTAACATGGCATGTAACTACTTTTTTCTCTTCTCAAATTTTTGTTTCTGCAAATTTCTAGTGAACAATAAGAGAGCCAAAAATTTTTGTCGGCGATTTATGGCAATTTAACTGTGCATATTTATGACAATTATCTGGTCGTACGCTGCAAAGGACAGTAAAGGGACGTCGATGGCAGGCCAATTAATCGCTTGTACTTGAGCTGTCAAAACCCGAAGTGCGTTCCTGATGTTTAACTTCAAGTTTGAATACGCTAGAATATCTGCAGAACACACATAACACATGACAAAGCACATAACTCCTCTTATCTTAACATAATAGAGTTTTCCTTCTAGTTTTTATAAAATATTAAAAATATAGAAATTTTCAACAGTCAAACTATCGTATAATAAAAAAAATGAAGACATTCTTCTAGAAAATTTTTCTAGAAAATTTTTAACTTAATTTGTGATTAATTTATATATAATTAATTGTTCCAATTTGTTTGTTGCATATGCACATTTATTTGTTTTGTTCTGTTATTATTCTAGTTCGAGAAATAAAACGCATAAATTTGTAACGTCTTTATATATAAATCTATTTATATAATATATTATACAAATAATTTTGATGATAAGTATATTAGGAATGACTCTACATATAGCGATATAGCTGATACGGGAAAATTTGATGCAAAACACATACACATACACATGGCCGAATTATATCGATCGGTATGGAAAAACCTGCTTGTTAGTTCGAGTTGAATCACCTCGTAAGAAACCATCCCCAGAAGTTTCCCAGGTGTCAGACGCTTCCTGTGTTCCTTTCTGCCTTTATATATCTATCGATCCTAAGCATTCTGCACCCCTTCCTCCTTGTGCCACCGATTATCTCTCTCTTCCTCTCATTCTCCCATAATCCCGTCTCTTTATCACGCTGTAACTTTCTCTCTCTCGCTCGCTCACTGACTAAATCTAAGGGGTGGTTCACCCAACTGGTACCTTTTTATGCATCTTCTTTTAACTTCGTTTGTTGTTAGTAACTTTAAAATATAAAATTATGTTTTAATGGATTTATTTTAATCTTGTTCAAATGTAAAAAAACGTAAAAGATATACAACATACGTTTTAATAAAATTAAAGACACTTTTGTTGGAAAACAGTAAGACACAAAGCTTTATAGTTAAGGACAATACAACTTTTCTTAAGAGTATCAAAGATATCAAAGACTGTAAGTGCTATATTTAGGTTGAATGGATCACCCTGTACATTACTCTTTGCCCCTATACAAGTAACCGTCCTCGTGGTAACTCGCGCCATGGCGCGGGTAATTTTCCTTGCATATTTATACACGCGCCTCATCGAGAGAAGTGCCTGCTTTAAACACATCTTCTCTCTCTTTCTCTTTATGTCTCTCTCTCTCTCTCTCTCTCTCTCTCTCTCTCTCTCTCTCTTTCTCATTCTCTGTCTCGCTCTCACTTTCGCTTTCCCTCCCGAAAGAATTAACTGCTACGTTTAACAGATTTATACCACAATGAAGAGAAATCCTTCCTCCTTTCTTCCGGCAAGTTCTCCCCTACAAATGGTTCATTTGCATTATCAAAATGGAGCTATTTTTGTTCATTCGAGGTAATTTAACTAATTGGTTTTTAATATGCTTCATGCCGTGATGTTCGGTTTACCACAATATATATCAAAATTAGTTGGATAAATGAATACAGACATTAAAAGAATTGTTGAAAATGTAATAAATATTAATGTACACTGACAAAAAAATCTGGTTAAAAACGGACGAATCAGAAAATCTTGTAAGATTGATCAAATATTCTGGTTATTATAATAGAACTGTTATAATTCTTTATAACTTATAATAACTAATTCCTATTATAATAATCAGAATATTTGATCATTTGATCAATTTTACAAGATTTTCTGATTCGTCCGTTTTTAACCAGAATTTTTCTTCAGTGTAAGTAACGTAATTTACACACAATATTATTTTATACTTTTATTATCCATAATGTTATTATTATTAAATTATTAGTATTAAATTCGAGAGAAGACTATAAAATAATCGTTAATAATTAAGCTAATAATAAATAATTAATCAGTATGGAAAGGGATAAACCAGATAGACTAGTGTGGTCTTTATCCTCTCTAATTCTATCATGAATAATACATGATTGGGTAGTAGCGAAATTCGGACACAAACTTTTGATCCTGTTACTAACAAATATCATGTAAATATGGCATTACATTTCATCTCAAATATCTTTAACATTATATTAAATTGATTCATTTACATTTTCAACTGTAACAACTTTATGTGTGTGAGATTGTGCACGGCAATTTTTAAATTAGATTTCGATCCTTGCTTAATGCATAATCCGTACAAAGTGAAATAAATAATATTTTATTTTCCTATTTTTATATTTAATACCATAATTGTTTTATATTAAGTCAACCCGAATTATTGCCAGAATAACATTTGTCAAAGAACAATATCCTTTCCATCGCGATAACGAGAACGAGAGTAGTTTAGGTCCGCGTCTGAGTCGACAACCCCTTGGTTTCCGTCCGAGTCAGTTAAAGCATTGACAGTCGAGCGAGTTACGTCAATGACAGTGGAATGCAGTTGCGGCATTCCATTTCTGTCGCCAGTGGAGAAATCACATTTTATCGTTTGAGGCGGAAACGACTCTCTCTCCGTGAGACGACAATATAGCTCCGACTTTGTTGCAAGGTATTATTACTCGTTCCAACCGATAAATGGAAAAGTGGTAAAAGTTCGGCGTATATATTTTAATCATCAACTTATCGGATCCAATTAAACGCACGTGCCGCCAATAAAGCAACGAACAAAATGTGATAAGCAATGAGATTAAACGTCGTTATTCGGAAAGACTTTAATAGTTTATACTTTATTTATACTCTCAAATATATCTTTTTCGGAACAAAAATATATATACATTGTATAAAATAAATAATAAAAAATATATAATATAAATAGACAGTATAAATAGTACATGCATATATAATAAATAAATAATTTTGTACACTAAAAAAAATTCTAGGTAAACTTATAAGACGTATTTAGTAATGCAATTTTTTGAAATATTTAGTTATTATTACCAAATATAATAATAATAATAACAAAACATTTAATAATGATCATTTCATTTTTTATAACATTATTTTGTCATAATGACCTATATGTTTAGTTTTTTAGTTTTAGAAACTATTTCACCAAGGTTCTTGGTAACTTTTATCAAGACTGGATTATTATAATCAATTATAATCAATCTTTTTTTTCAGTGCCGCTTATAGGCTATACAAATGTTTTCTTTCTTCACTGTATAAATATATTTGCGATAATTGTACAAGTGAAAAATATTGGCTAACTACAGTACATTTTAATAAAAGTATATTATCTTGAACTTCTGCACATATATATATATATATATATATATATATGTTATATACTACCTATTATGTATTACCTATATATAATGTAACTTTGAGAGCCAGAGCCCGAAGTACAGTGAATCACTTTTTAATGGAAGGATGGAGAGGACGGACTATTTAGTGCCTTCTGAATAAGGTAAAATTAGCACCAGAAAAAAAGAGACGAGCTATAAACACCCTCGCATGACGGTGAATTCACTCAGCCACGAACGAAAGCCCGGACGCGAACCATCGGCGATCGTCTTTGTACCGACGGTGGCGCCGACGCCACCCCCACATATCGCACACTCTACCACCCCGGAGGTAGACACGCGGCTGGCTTTCTCCGCCACGTTTTCCCGAGGCCCGTCTGACACCCTCCCGCCGCCGCCGTCGCTCGGCGGTGGTTTCCCATGGGCGGCAGAGGGCGGAAAGGGTCCCTCGTTCGCGGGCGTGGGGTTGCGCGCGCACTATCTACCCCCTCTGTGTGTCCGGCACATAATCGAACTGGGAGCGCCGTGGTGGCCGTCGTCAGTTCCGTAAGACGGGGCTAAATTTCATTTCTAAAATGAGAACATAGTTTAGCCGAAAACGAATGAAGACAGAGCCGACGTGAGAGCGCGGAGTGAGGGTAGGATCTCGCCGTGAGAGCGTTTCCCCTCGTCGTGATAGAGAGGGTTCCGGATCGCAGCCCGGCCGCGAGCGCAATCCACGCCGCTTATCGCTCGAATCGTAGCGATATATCTTCGAGTGCACGCGGGATAGAGTGATAGTGCGATTCGAGGAAAAGGAGGATAGTCTCTCCTACAAGCTTGTATGCGCGGGCCAGCCTGATCCAAGCGCGAGTCCAGGAAACCCCTGAACGCACCACGTCGACTCGAATTCATCGTTCCGCGCGAGCCTGCCAGGCAGGGTGGATATCGTCAGCGAGAGCCAAGTGGGACTTCGGTCGCGAGGGGTTGGCGGACCGAGGCAGAGCCGTCGTAAGGTGGAGGAGCCGCCGACGCCGCCAGCGATCAAAAGCGGCCGATTTCGTCGGGGTGAGCCACGTCGACCCCGACGAGGCGGGATACGGTGAGGTCTCTCCTCGAATCACAATGGCGCCCAACTCCGTGTTCGTGGAATCGTGGCCGGCTACGATCGACTGATGCAACAGCAGCGGGCGTCTTCAGGAATATCCTCCCCGTAAATACATCCCTTCCGCGTGTCTAGCGTCCATCCGATGCACCGCTGACTCAAATGAGCGGACCGCTAGCTAATCGCCGTTCCGCAAAACGTCTCCGGTAGTCTCGACCGTGAAAGGGGCAACATGAAAAGAATTCGCAAGAGGCATCCGCCGAAGATAAAAGAAGATTATGTCAGGTCGTCACAGTGATAGTGCATGCAGTGATAGTGCGTTAGGTGCGTGATGCTCCCGCCTGGGGAGTATTTGGCGGTGTTTCTCATCGTCTATCGTCCAGTGAATGTTGCTTTCGCGAGAAGCAAAAAGCTGGTCTAGCGAGATGGATACACACGCGATTTACAGCAGTTTTCAATTAATTCAAGCGGAAGAGAGGCAATGATTCGTGCAATCCGACGACGTTCCGTAAATGTATGCGATGTTCTTTGAAAAGGATTGGACCAATACCGACGAAAAACTGACGTTCGACGTGCACGTCGCATCGATTGCCCTCGAATTGCTATCCGAATGAAACTGAAGAAAAATATACGATAATCTCCGAAGACAATTTATCCGTCAAGTTATCCCCGAAGCACTTTCATCGCATATTTTACCGCAAGTTACCATGGCAGAGAGTACGGTGTCGCGCGAAATCGCGATGGAACACGGCAGGCCGGTGCCAGACCTCGCGAAGAAGTGATAACGACGAAGGCGGAAGGCGCGCGGAGAGAGAGAGAGAGAGAGAGAGAGAGAGGGGTGGGATCACGCAATACGCCCGACGTCGGCTGTTTTTACAGGACAACCCTTCAACCTGGCGGACCAAGAAGAAGGCAGCGGCTCGGCGGCGATGCAGGGCAAGGAGAGCCCCGTTGGTGGGTCCAACACCCAAGAGACCCATCAGTACGTCGGCCCTTATCGGTTGGAAAAGACCTTGGGGAAAGGCCAGACTGGTAGGTGGTGCACGGTCTCTCTCTCTCCCTCCCGGCTCTCCACCCTCTCTTTCTATCTCTTTCTCTTACTAAATATCCGCTGCAATCGTTGCTACGATCGACGATGGCCACAGGAATGTCTAATCAAGTCAAGCCAGAACGTTTAATCGAGTTCCGCGTGAATTCATGAGGCTATACGAAATCTTGCACAAGTTTCTCAGCCATTAGAATCGAAGCGACACTTTTCTAATTCAGAAAGCTAAACAATTATATTGAGATTTAGATACGTTGGTCGATAGAAATTTGCAGTAAAACTTTTGCGAAACTTCAAGGTCCGCCACATAACACGGAACACGTGTAATTCTCACGCTGATTCTCTCGCTGCCCACGCAACCCTTCGAAACGGAGAATATATTTTTCATGTCTTAAAAATATCTGAAGGATTGAGAATTCTGTCGTCGTAATAACACGATGTGAAATAAAGAGAAGAATTTGTAACGTGTAAACGATAACTAACGCGATGGTTATCGCGGCACAGCAATAATGGGATTGAATTGAAGCCATTCTGCGGCGGTGCACGACAAGATTATTAGCCCTATGGCACCGTTACCGAATGCATTTTCGTGAGCCAGCGATTCAATTCGAATATCCGATCATAACTTGCTATCTTCACGTACACGTACGTAGTCCTATTCTCGTTTCGTATTCAAATACAATTCGGATTAGCTCACGGCGTAACTGCGACACGTGCAAATTGTCGAAGAATAGATAGATACACACATTCCATGCAAAACTTTCTTGTACATACATCGAGGAAACTCGGAAAACAAAACAATATTTCGAATATGTTGTTGCGCATACATATTTACGAATGGTGTGCGAACTTTTGCAAGCTTTCTTCCGTAAATAGAAGTTACAATCGCAATTTATTTTATAACATGCTGCTCGTTCTTTGTCGAGATACATATTTAAAAATATAGTTAAAATAATTAAAGAGACTGGATGAAAAGCTTTTCGCGATATAAATTAAAAGAAAAATAAATAAAAGAATAATGCAAATGTTTTACGGAAAGCTCGCATGTCAAAGATTTGTAGAGAGGGGAGTCTAACCGCCGCACTAATTTGCTCTCACTTCGAAGGCATTTGATGCTATTATACGATCGATACTGACAACGTACTAATTATGCCATGTAATGGTTACGGCTAGGTAGAGAATTAGAAATATTTTGATCTTGAATAAGACAATCGTGGCATCTTTAATAATATCTCATACCTAAAATATATAAAAAAATTACATTCGTTTATTGCTATACAATTTCAAGTTGATAGAATCGGATTATATTCTCTTTAAGAGCGAAGAGCGAACGATGAAGAGCGTGAGTTACTAAATAAACATAAAAGAAACAGAAGGAAACGACGGAGGATTTAATTTCCAAATATCTCTCTTCCGTTGTTGAATCACTCTGTTGCTCGTAACTTAGTACATATTTTAATAACAAGCGTGGTTACGCTTTAAGAGCCCCCGCTTTCTACTACGTTTGCTGTACGAAAAAAACTCGACGACAATTGTAAATCTTTATGAAACAGTTAATAAGCGTTTTTAATTAAATGCCATCAGGAAGGGGACCGGAAGGTAATAATGTCGACGACGACGAACGTCCCAAGGAAAAAAGGATTCGCTGATTCGCGCGCGCGCACGTATAAATGCGGGAGGGAATTAGCAATATTAAGATGAGACTTTTTTTGTCTTTCAGTAAGCACCTTCTACTTTTTATCGTCTTTTCGTCTTTTCAGATAGGATAACTAGAAATGGAACTGTCGGGAACACACACAGACGCGAGACTTAAATAGAAACACAATTCGGACCTTCGATCAACACATAATTTTGTGAAAGCTCGTTAATGAATTCGCGGCTCGGCTTTCAGCGGATGAGTCTCGTGGTGGTCATTTCCTCCGGCGGACTATATCGATCCCGCATGCATCTCGAAAGGGGTGCATGCTCCGGCACGTGACAATACGGCGCGTTAATCATACGAATGAATTCCTCTCCACGCTTTGAATTCCGTGACTCGCGCGCGCGCGCGGGCGGGGTAATGAAATTGCCGCTCATGCTCGCGACATGAGTGCGAGCGCGGTTTGAATTATAACCGGCGGGATCGATGGAGACGTTGGAAAGAAGAATATAACCGCGAGCGATGATTTCTTGCGGGAACGGACGTGCTGAAAGCGCGAAAAGTGCTCGGCAAGCGTTGGCGTGTAAATTGCAATTATACACTGAAAAAAAAGATTGGTTATAATAATACAATCTTGATGAAAGTTTTATATTTGATAAGATATTGATAAGTCTTATAATAATCCAGTCTTGATTACCAACAACCTTGATAAAAGTTTCAACTAAACATATAGGTCATTATTACAAAATAATGTTATAAAAATAAAATGTTCACAATTGCTATGAAATGTTTTGTTAATATTATTACATATATTTGGTAATACTAACTAAATATTTCAAAAATTGCATTACTAAATACATCTTATAAGTTTACCTAGGATTTTTTTTCAGTGCAAAAGGCGGATATCGAAAACCGAAAACGACGAATCGACGTTACGTAAATTTGGGCAACGCTTCAACCACGAAATCTTTTTTACGTAAAACTTATCCTTTGCTTCTCATCACGCATTCGAAGCAGATTCAAGAATTCATTAAATATATTAATGTCGTAAATTCAAATACCGGAGAAATTCGTCGTCAGACTTTTCAGCTGTCCGATACACTAAGACTCGTAATTCGTTTATATGCGCGAGTTGTGCATCGTAATCTTGACAAATATATGTTTTAAATTGCGCATGAAGGTTTCTCTCTGTAAATGCATATGCTATCGACACCGTTAAATCACGAATGACGTAAATCGTTTGGGGGAAGTGCACTTTAACTCTCGATGGTCTCAATAGCCGCTAACGCAATTGCCAACGGATTTGACGGGGAACGTCGGGCCCGTTTAATTCCATAGGAATTGTCATCTCGTCAATCACCGATGAAACTTTAATTCCGCGCGTTTCGATTAAGAATGGCTGAAAGATGGCCATCAATCATAAAAAGTGTCTTGGACTATTTATAACATATTCCAGCGCATCGTCACAGAAACGTAATGTATTTTTAGATGACATGTAAATAAGCGCATGATACGGACACTGAGAACGCTGACGCGCACGTAAAAAATTAATTTTCACTCGAGTAATCAAAACAACGTCGATCACACTTGGCGAGAATTGAACGCCTGCAATAATGCTCGCAGTTTTTACGTAATCGCGCCGTGTAAAGCGACGCGATTCTTTCTCTAGGATTAAGCCCTTTAATCCCTCGAATAGACGCGACTTCGTTACGGGGATTCTTAATTGCTCTCCATCGTCGCCTCACAACGAACAGTTTCTTTCCGTATTTTTCTTTTTTTTTCTCTCTCCTTCGCTTCGCTTATCTGCTTAAGCCATGTACAGCCGTCGGTAGCGCAGCCATTTAAGTGGATAAAGACATTGTGTGGGGCGACTTGTCGTGGACTTCTGACAGCGATTTAATAAACCAATTCTGTGCCAATCTCATAAATCCCATTTTTGCATCGGTTCTTCTTCTTGGAGCTTTTTACCGCTTGTCGTTATGAAGAATCGTAAATCTGATCCGGGCGTCTACAAATACGCCTTGCAATTTATCCCCAATGTAATTCATATTACAGTAAATGTAGCCACAAAGCGATATGGTGTTCTATTCCGTTGTAAAATCCGCAAGAATTTAATCGGCAAAAGTTTCTCGTGGCTCCAATAGGCATTTTGTACCATACACGAATTAACAATTTGCACTTGATTAAAGCATGTTATCAGGTAGTCATACGTTACCGCGAATTTGACCAATACAATAGCGCGTAATTAGAAATATAATGTGAAGAGAATACACGAAGCGAATAATAACAAATCAATGCATTTGTACTTCATTAACTTGAACTGTTAATATATTTCGGAATACTATAGTAAATTAACAAAATTACAACTACTCGACGAGCGGAGCTTTTTAATAGAAATTCGCCAATAATTCAATCCCCGGGTAATTCATGCACGTTCCGTATCGATGGCTTCATTGCTATCGATTTTTTGTCATCTTTTTGGCTACGTTCAACTATGATTGTGGCAAGTTAATAATTCAGCAGAAAATAATAATTATTTATCATAGAAATCAAATGATTTTACAATTAATAATATAAGAAAATTTTGTTGAAGTTTCATGTACGCTCGCACAAGCTAATATCCTGTTTCTTTTTTTAATTTCAGGTTTAGTTAAGCTCGGGGTGCATTGTGTGTTGGGCAAGAAAGTGGCGATCAAGATTATCAACCGCGAAAAGCTCTCAGAGTCCGTGTTGATGAAAGTGGAGCGTGAGATCGCCATTATGAAACTGATCGACCATCCGCATGTGCTCGGCCTCTCGGATGTGTATGAAAACAAAAAATATCTGTAAGCATTGACGAAAATGTGAGACTTTAAAGTTAATAAATGTCACGTTTATATCACGTTTTCCGTGTTCTTTCAAGATATCTTGTTCTGGAACATGTCTCGGGCGGGGAGCTGTTCGATTATTTGGTTAAAAAGAGCAGACTGACCCCGAAGGAAGCGAGGAGATTTTTTCGACAAATAATTTCCGCGTTAGATTTTTGCCACAGTCATAGTATATGGTGAGTATCCCATGCTCTGCCGCTTATAATCGTCCATACGAAAACATCTCGGCAACTTACACGCTTGATTTTGCTATTACTTTTAGCCATAGAGATTTGAAGCCTGAGAACTTGTTGCTGGACGAGAAGAATAACATTAAAATAGCGGATTTCGGAATGGCGTCCTTACAACCCGCGGGCTCTATGCTGGAGACCAGCTGCGGATCACCTCATTACGCTTGCCCCGAAGTCATTAGAGTAAGTGCCCTTAATTACAATCAATTTGCGATATCAAATTACATAGGCATATTAAGTGAGTAATAGCCATTTGAGCTCGATGTCGTCAAACTACTACATTGCTTCCTTTTCCCTTCCTTTTCCAACAGGGCGAGAAGTACGACGGTAGAAAGGCGGACGTGTGGTCCTGCGGGGTAATACTTTACGCGCTTCTAGTAGGCGCCTTACCTTTTGACGACGACAATCTGAGAAAACTGTTGGAGAAAGTTAAGCGCGGATTGTTTTACATACCGCATTTCGTGCCGCCCGAGTGTCAGAATTTGCTCAGAGGCATGATAGAGGTCGATCCCGAGAAAAGATTGACGGTAAAATTTATTCTCTTTATCTCTCTTTCTTAATATCAAATGTATTTACAAACGCCAAGACACTTTTTAAATGAAACAATGTTAATTTCTTTTAGTTAGCAGAAATAAATAGGCATATTTGGGTAACGGCGGCGGGCAAGGGCGAATTGGAGCTGGAACTATCGATGATGGACGTAGTGCAGACGCACGTTATTCCGTCCGTGGAAGCGATCGATCCCGATGTGCTACAGGCGATCGCGAGTCTTGGTTGCTTCAAGGAGCGCGACAAACTCATTCAAGAGCTGCTTAGTCCGAAGTAAGATAAAACTTATCTCTCGTAGAAAGAAACCTTGAGTTTAGTTTCCGCACGTTTGAGTGTTGGAAAATATTGAGAAAGGCAACTGTGGGATCTGAAATGACGTAAATGTTCCCTCAGCCACAACACGGAGAAGGTGATATACTTCCTGCTGTTAGAGAGGAAGCGAAGGAGACCGGCGTGCGAAGATGAACTCGAGGTAATGAGGGGCGGCATGAGAGGATCCGCGGGACAATTGGAGGCCGATCCGCCGAGGAAACGGGTGGACACGTGTAGAGTGAACGGAAGCACCGCGCTCAATCTCGGGCAGATCAGCCACGGCTCGCCTTTGACGCCCAGAAGACAGCCCAGGTAAATTGGACGCGATTGGACGCATTGAATTCGAATGGAAAGAATTAAAAGTGTTACGTGACAGATCGTTTTTGTACTCTCTCGTGTTGCGTGAGGAACGAATTCGAGAATACCCGATTCCCGCATGTTTTGCCGATAAAACTAATACGTCAGCCATGCTCAACGAAAACGTTCTGTGAGGACAGGCAGCTGTGCGGTACGCTTCAAACTGGCCAGCGATCGCGTGACAACGTCAGTTATCCGCACATGTCGCGTGCAAAACGTATCACGTGTCTCCCCACGTTATTTTTTCTCCCTCTTTCTTTCTCTTTCTCTCTTTCTCTCGTAGATCCTGCATTTACAAGCTGGAATTCGCATTGTAATTCGCGCTGTGCTATCGAATTACATTTCGATTTGTCTATTTCATTCGATTAAATACCAAAAAAATTTTTCAATTAAAGTGTCTAATTTCCTTCGTAGTCTGAAATGGATGATTCACGACTCCGTTAATTAGATCGTTAATTATTCGCAGCACGAGGCATCATCCGCGCCGTTCGCCGAGCACTGGTGGATGCCACACTCACATGTCTCAGTCGCACACGTCAACGCCGGGCAGCTCGCCGTTGCACGCACCTGCGGGTCTGCTGAGTCCCCACAGAGCGGTGCCGACGTCGCACGTGGGCCAGACGATTGCCTGCGGTGCCCACAGACTGTCCCTCGGTGGCAGTACCACCACTACCATCGCCGGAAACGGCGGCAGCCCCACGAATCAAGGCGTCCCGACGCCGACGCCGGCGCTCGCCAGTGTCGGTATTGAACTCAATGAAGTGCAGCCTGGTAAGCTCGGCATATTATCCTTAAAGTTTACTCTTATCTCAAAATTGTCTCTCTACATATGAATAAAATATTCGTGTACTTTCTTAAAATATTTTAACATATCAGGGTGTCTCATAACCACCGCACGTCCTCTTTGGAATATTCTGAGACAAAAATCCTAATATGAAAATGTCGAGGCTATAATAGTTTTTAAATTATTCGCGATTAAAGTTCACGATGTTCCAATAGAAGCAGAAATAATTTCTTAATATAAATATTACATATTTGTATAAAAATCTCTCTTGAACGTTGTTCAAGAAGCCTGACGTTTGTGGTACTACTTTTATCACTTGTCATAACACCAAGTTCATGGAGCTGACATTTCGCGCGCTCAGGTATGGTGTTATGACAAGTAAACATAGTTGTGAATTCTGACACATATAATATCTCTCGCTTGAATTAATATTTTACAAAGTGATCCGATATTAATAATGCGTTTATAATGTACAAATAGATGTTCCAATAGAAGCAGAATTTCTTAATATAAATATTACATATTTGTATAAAAATCTCTCTTGAACGTTGTTCAAGGAGCCTGACGTTGTTTGTGGTACTACTTTTATCACTTGTCATAACACCATGTCTGAGCGCGCGAAATGTCAGCTCTACGATAAATTTTAATCGCGAATAATTTAAAAACTATTTTCCAAAGAATCCGCTTTTAAGAGGACATGCGGTGGTTTTTGGACATCCTGTGTATATTGCCTTATGTTCGGTAATATTACTGTAAATTAACGCAAGAATAACGCGAAATTATATATGCAATTTTTCACTAATATATTGATTTATACAATTTACTTCTTCTTTTCTTCAAAGTTCTCTCCAAACATATTCAAATTTTGATCACCTTGTGTGATATGTATGTATATGTGCGTTTATATATACATGTAGTGTATACGCACAGTGTGGACTATGTACCGGAGGCTGCATTGTACAACGATAATCACTTAAGTTAACTGCTGCTCTTACAGTACTATTACCCCGTAAGCTTAGCAGATTGTATTACGTTAAGTGCTCTCCTATTTATCGCGTAGCCGCGAGATTGTGTACCAATGTTTAAACCCTGATATGATCTTGCGAATTAGCATCTTACATTTTACTGAACACCATTCTGATTTATACATAATTCTCGTGTTATAACGAAATTGCGCGGTAGCCTTCTTTCTTATTTTGACCAACCAACACGTAACGATCACATCTATTTCGAACAGAAATTTCGAAAGGCAACTGCTTAATTAAAAAGGGAGTAAGCTAACGTTTTTAAGCGCTTTTAGAATAAGTCAAATATATGTTTTTAAAATATGGCTCGTTTCGCAGTAGTTGCGGTCGGCGTTACACCGCCGGGCTCGCCTCACACAGGTGCGGGATCCGGAGCTCATCACTGGAGATCGCGATTAACCACGATCAAGAATTCCTTCCTAGGCAGCCCCAGGTTTCATCGTCGTAAATTGCTCACTAGTACCGAAGAGGTATGCAGTAACAGACAATGAAAATATAATTTATTCCTTTTCATTATATTATTTAATATTCTATCAATTGCAATATGTAGTTATTAAAATGAAAATCACATTACTTCAATCGACGATTTAGATTTTCTCTTCTTAAAATTCAAATATGGATGTTTCTGTGTTTGATTCAAATTCCTCAACCAAGATTAATTAAAAATTTTAGCGCAATAGGTGATTTATGATATTTTAACATTCCGCTTATCATCAAATTAAAAATTTTAGCGCAATAGGTGATTTATGATATTTTAACATTCCGCTTATCATCAAATTTTCATTGAATATAGGTACACCTCACGCCGGATTCTTCGCCGGAACTTACGAAAAAATCATGGTTCGGTAGTTTAATGACCACGGAGAAAGATGAAACCTTCACCGTTTTGGTCAAAGGAAAACCGCTTGCCAGTGTAAAAGCCGATCTGATTCATGCTTTTTTATCGGTAAGTGTATCCCGAGGCTTATTATTCATTTTCCAATAAATCTTGGAAATATAAGCGACTAACAGCTATTGCCTATTTAAAAGAAATAATATTCATGTTTACAAGCATTGTGATCACAGCGAAGCATTCGATAAAATTCTTTAAAGCATTTGTTAAAAATCTCTAATAGATTTGAAAGAATTTAATATAATGATTACGTAATTTTCAAAATCTTCTCTGTTAGAATCTTATTAAAATCTCTAATTATACAATTTGATTGATTTCTTTCTGATATATTCAATTCGGGACAAACTGGACGCTTGCAGATAGCAGAATTATCTCATAGCGTGAGCTCGCCAATGTCGTTCAAAGTGGAATACAAAAGAGTTAGCACCGCACCAGCCATGTTCCAGAGACAAGTGCGATTTCAAGTTGACATTAGCGCGATTTCAAAGCAGCCGAATGAGTCCCTCTTCGCCATCACCTTCACGTTGCTGAGCGGTAAGCGCATTTTTACCATTTGCTTCGATTAGAAAAATTGGAATCTTCGCCAATCTTAAATCAAATGGCACAGACAAGGAAGCAAAAGTTTAGATCGAATTGTTTTTGGAAAAGTACAAAACTTTCGCGAAAATATCCCGTAGACATGGTGATTCGCCTCGCTCTTCGGTGTTTGGCAGTCATCCAAGCGCAACTAGATCGATGTTACCTTGACACGTACAGCTAATATATATACATGTAATTTTACATTCACATATGTATATTCTACGTTCGGTATGTCGATGCGCTAGATTCCGGGTCTTTTTTATGACGAGTCGTTTGGTTTCTTACGGCCGAGAATAAGCCGTAGTCGCTCAGCTCGTAAATTTTAGCCTGCCCGTAACACACTACGTAAAACCAATCGTATTTCAATAAGCAAAAGTTTCATTCAAGCCGCAATTTAAATGGTAATCTTCAAGGAAGTCATATTAATCCTTAACGCGACTACATTTTCTACAGGATAGTTCTTGGAATTTCCTCTTTTAAATTAGATTAAATTGTCGAAAATTGAGGATCATGGAGAATGAAGTCAGTTTGATGTTCGCAGGAAACATCCGAAGATTCAGGCGAGTATGCGAGCATATTCAGTCTCAGGTATGTTCGAGAAATGTGGGTATGAACTTGAGTGGACAGAGCAGAGCCGCGCCTCCCAGTCCGAGAGCCTCCAGAAAGTTCGCCACGGAGATGAGCGAGAGTTCCAGCTGCGGCAGCGACACTAGCGAACGACTCTTTCTTAATCCTCATCCAGCTACCAGACAGGTAGTCTGTTTCAACAAGGTAGCGCATCATCCCCATCATCTTCATCTTCATTGTCATAATAATTGCACTTTTCTACCTCTAGATCATTCGTTTCTCAAATGAAAATTCTCAAGGTAGTTCTATAAATAATATCGAATTGCAAAGCAGGCTCTTATTTAGTCAATATAATAAAATAAAATAATTAAACGTCCCTTTTAGAGTCAAAGCTGGTTGATGGATGCTCTCATTTTAATAACAAATTAGTACTTTCTACAAACGTTTCAGCACATTGGTTTCGGCCATCTTCAGTGTATAAATTTCTCATTTATATATCTTTACAAGAAAAAGTATTTATAATAATGTGTCCGCATTACAATTGTTGTTTACAACATACAATTAGTATCTTATAGAGTGGGTTAAACAATTTGTGAACATTGTATAAGTGTTATATAGCACGTATTATTTTTAACGTTAAAAATAATACGTGTTATATATATATACGTATAAGATACGTATAAGTGTTATATAGCACGTATCATTTTT
Source organism: Tetramorium bicarinatum (assembly GCA_928718305.1). NCBI lineage: Eukaryota > Metazoa > Arthropoda > Insecta > Hymenoptera > Formicidae > Tetramorium > Tetramorium bicarinatum. Next base: position 13,748,569 of record OV788325.1, read on the forward strand.
AACGTTAAAAATGTCATTTTTAACGTTAAAAATGATACGTGCTATATAACACTTATACAATGTTCACAAATTGTTTAACCCACTCTATATGATATTGTTAGAACTAAACGTTAAAAATGTCATTTTTAACGTTCAGTTCTAACAATATCATCGTTAACATTTTGTCTGCCTTCATGAAAGTTGAAGTGTTCTATACTGTTGCAAAATGACAGACATCATCATAGCAATGTGCTATATGACACTTATACAATGTTCACAAATTGTTTAACTCTATAAGATACTGATTGTATGCTGTAAACAATAATTGTAATGCGGACATATTATCATAAATACTTTTTCTTGTAAAGATATGTAAGTGAGAAATTTATACACTGAAGATGGATAAAGATATGTAAGTGAGAAATTTATGCACTGAAGATGGCCGAAACCAATGTGCTGAAACGTTTATAGGAAGTACTAATTTGTTATTAAAATGAGAGCATCCATCAACCAGCTCTGGCTCTGAAAGCGGTGTTTAATTATTTTATTTTATTACAGTTCCATAAAACTAACACACATCGTTCCTTTTTCACTCATAATGTAGATTCATCTAGATTGTTCACTTGTTGTACGTGAATAATTTTAATAAGTTGCTTCTTTCAATTTTATTTGCAGAAAATTCGGATCTCCTTTATTTGATTTAAAGCTACTGTAGAGATTCGCATGGGATAGCGAATGCTAGGGCAGCCGATTAATTTTCCATCACCGATTAATGGAGCATCGTATCGGTTTCAGATCGATTCGGACATCGAGTCGGATACCTCTGTATTCGATGTGAAGTCGCCGACCCGCGAGAACGGTAGAAGAAGCTCGACATCGACGAACAATAACAATGCCCTGTCGGGCGACACGACACCGACGCCAGGCAGCCCGCCAAAAGCGGTGCGAAGTAACTCGGAGAGCCAAAACACACCCGAGAAGAAATGTGTTACCACTATGAGTGGCAACAACATAGCGTGATACTACCAGAACCTTCGCTTCGAGTTCCGATCAAATCTGAAGAGCCTATGGGACAGCGCTCAGAGATTTTGGTGAGGTTTCCTCTGACGAACGCTTTACACCGAACGCTTAACAGAACTGCAGAGAAATACGTGAGACACATCTGTATACGCGTAATTGCAACAAACAAGATTGAGGTCTAACATCGTGAATCCTACCGTCAGCAATAGTAATAAGAAGACAGAAAGGTGACAATGAGGATAGCACACTTATTTGCGTTGTGTAATTCGAAACATCGAAGTCATCAGTGCGAGCTCCGGATACTAAAGTTTTCAGTCTCAAAGTTAAAATAATATTTAATTTTGTTTCAAAAGATACACGTGTGAAAATTTTCTCCAAACAACTCAAAATTCAGCGCAAGAAGCGACATTAAACGCAAACATCGTATTCTGCGTTCGTAAGATAAATGGATCTTCGAGAAAGAGACGCTATTTCCAGATCACCTTCAAGTAAAACCGCCGAATGGCATATATATTTCAATAAATAAGCCTACATAAAGAATTATGCACGAAGAAGAAGGCGAAGATCCACAATTACTCAAGAAGAAAACTGTAAAATATATTAAGAAAATATGTTTCGTGCGCGAAACTTAAGTGCAATAATATAATGTTAATGTATTATTTCGCCCCTATACATATAATGGATGTTACTGCAGAATTGCATCGCGCTATGTTAAATTTGTGTTAATGGTAATTTTGTGTTTAGACATATTTTATTTATTAATTATAGAAAGGACATAAATGTGCAGTTGCTTGGAAAGCACCACATTGTTACCCCCCCTTTATTACTCCTTGCATTATTTATCTCGCGAGTTATAATTTTCATTCCGCTTATCGTACAATTTTTTTTTTTGTTTACAACTTTATTTTATTAATCTTCTAGCAGCAACTTGTTTGAACAACGCACCGCATACATTCCAACGTTTAGCTACATTGACAAAAAATACGGTCTGGCGCGAAGAGAATGCCCCGAGAAATTTATTTTTTTCATACACACGCGACGGAGAAGAAAGAAAGAGAGAGAAAGAGAGACGAAGAAAAAGATTGACTGGTAAAAGATATTAGTAATAAATACACGCAAGTCTCACGATCGTACGAAGCGTAGATATTCGTTTGCTTCTCGCAAGATGAAAAGCGGAGGACGATGAAATCGACCATGGCATGCAAAACCTGCCGCGAAGCGATTAAGGGCTAATGCATTGCTGAATGTATAACTCATATAGAAAAAAAAAAATATATATATATATATACAAAGGCAGTAAGAGCTGCACTTCCCTAAGTGATAAGTAGTTATATCATAAAGTTATTCTCAACACAGACATATCTCGAGATTGTCCCTATTGGCTTCGTAGTAAAAAGCGATATAAGGCGTATAAATGCGCGTCATCATTTTTAAGCGAAGATTTGTTATATATAAGGCTACAACGTGATATATGTTTACGAAGAAAAAGTGGGAAAGGCTAGATAAAATAACGAAGGAAATAACGAGCGTTGAGCGCCCGGATATTCTCGGAGATCAATATCTTGAAAAATCGATCGACTTTTTGAGGAGATACGATGCGGAGAGAGGATTGTCCAATATCCAATATATGGGATAATCCAATGATGCGATCTTCAAAGTTCACGCGAATTAGAATTAGATTAGTAGGTGAGAGCGAAAATGCATAAATGTTCGCACAAATCAAAATTGTGATTCTTCTTTTTTTTTTTTAGCGCGCGTTGGATCCCCCGATTAGGCGCTCTCGCATCAGATATTACCTACGTATTGTATCGCGCATGTGGCGGCTCGTTCCTATATATAAATGTCCGAGGGCTATATCTTTGTAATCACGCGATTAACTACGGAAGAACTGCGGAAGGAGAGGACTGACAAATCCGCTCTTTCCGTTGCATTTCGGAGTAGCAAAATTTCGCGAGACGCAAAACGCGGCGGTGTTTTTCAGCTAAAGGCTCAGCTAACGGCAGACACGTTGTCATTCCACATTATCAAGCAGAAATACGTAAATACATAATACTAAAGAGATTCAGCTGGACACGTATCGAAAATACTATTACGGTGAAAAATGGGTGAAATTTTATGAAGAGTCGTTAATCCTTAACTATTTTCAATTTTATAGTCGCTCCTACTATTAGTGACACACAGACGTTTACTAACGACTTGAGAAACTAACGAGGGAATTATCTAGAATATTATTTATACATATATGCAAAAACACCAAATCATAAATGAAATGTAAATGTTTCCTTTTTCTCCATCGTTTCTCTGAAACCCCAATTATTCTTTTCGATCGTCGCAGGAATATATTATTCGATATGGCCAAAGAACAAGCGTTAACATTAGTAGTTAAAAATTAAACATTCAAAAGTTCGAGTAATTAAATTATTCACGAATGTGTCGTTTGATGATCGTTGATCGTTAGGCTAATATCGAGAGAAACGAGGATAGATGTCATTACTCAAATATAGATGCGATTAATCCGCGATGGAAAAGCCTTCGTTACCTTCCGTGCACATTACTCGCAGAAAGAATGATGGTATCCTCTGAAATCGTTTGATGGTGTAAATTAATTAATTTTCCGTTTAATTTTTTTACGTTGAAAAATCGGACTTTGCACGAAATTGTTTACTACACGTACGAGAGTGAAAATAGTAGAAAGTGAGAGAGAGAAAGAGAGAGAGAAACAGAAACAGAGAAAGAGCAAGTGAGCGTGCGTTTGCATATATGAGAAAAAAATAAGAAAGGAATGAAAGTTCTCGTTACACATAGAAGATGAATGTGAATTTAGCATTAACAATATAAATACATACAAACACACAAACACACATGTGCGTACCACTACGTATAATTAAAATTAGCATAAGTTTGCAATTATCTATTTACTAATTGCGGTTAACTATACAACTACTCATACAGTACGTAAGTATATTATAATAACAAAATGGGAGAGGGGACGGAGTAGTGGGTGGACGGACGTGGTTAGAGAAAGTGAGAAGGAGGAGGATGTAAAACAAATTACCGGCCATATTAAATTAGGATTTTATATTGTACAAGTCTGTGAGTGTGAGCTAAGGTGAGGAAAGCTGAGGTAACTTCGGTATGCAAATCCATATTGATATAAATTCAAGCGAATTACAACCAGAGTTCCGCGTGTGAGGATATAAATTTCGTAACAAATCTCTGTCTCTTGTTTCGTGAAGGGCAACCGAAGGAGGGGAAATCCGCGTGATATTTTCGATAGATCGAGCGCCAGAGCCGATAGCTTTGCTAATATAGGTGATACGAAGCGCGTTCGCGTCGATCCTCGACGAAATATCTCGCCGATAGCTGTGCCGCTGACGTAACATCGGCAGGGTCTCTTGTACGAAGGAAAGAACGGAAGATTACTCGCTATCTCTTACGTGTCTCCGACTTATTTTTCGATTCGCTTTTGCGCGCCGCGAGAGACGCCGCGATCTAGCGTGCGAGCGATCACGCGATCGGTCCTCGACGTACGCGCGAGATAAGGGTGTTAACCCGCCCGGAAGTATTCGCTCAAGGATCGGCGACGTGGCACGAGCGCGAACTGTCGATCGCGTGTCACCGCACACCGCCGAATGCGATTTTGAGACTTGCAATTTATTCAAACCGGACGACGAACGTCGTCGTTCGTGAAGACGCGCCTTCCTCGCAAGATGGTTTAGTTTCGATTTCCAGACCCGTCATGCACGTCGTGTTCTCGTGCCGATCTCATTACGCTGGATCACCGAACGTTAGTCGTCAAGCCGAATCGACGCGATGACGACGAACAATCACGTGCACGCTTTCCCGATAGCTTGGAGCTCGCGCGCGGATCGCAGGAGGGTTGTCTCGTCGCAAGAAGGGCGCATAGGTCTGCAGGCATTATATAACAAATTCCCGACATACCGTACTCTTAAGGCATTATAAGGCTAGGTTGAATATAGAAAAATTTTTATACGATTTATAAGACAATGCAATTTGCGCATGCGATCGATTAATTTATTATTCACGCACGTTTCCTTGTTGGCGTTTTTGTTGAATGTGCACCAATCTTCGGGGCGTGCAACTCCGCGGCCATCCCGCCGAATCTTCGCGAGTTCCGTCGTGATCGAAGCGTGTCGGGGGTGATACGCTCCTCCGAGTCCAAATATTAGTTTTTTTTAAATTAAATTAAATGTGTCTTATATTTAATTAGTCGAGAGTAATTCGTCAAGGTGAAATGCCAATGAAATTCTCACTTTTTGATCGGGGCACGCACAAGATCGTACGTCTAATATACGATGTTGGGCGATTGTAGCGTATCCTCCATGACTCAGAGAGGAATAAGTAAATGGCCGACGGAATCGCGCGGGTCGCCGCGACGTGCCTCGCGTCGTCCTCGCATTTCCTCGAGAGGACGCGTCTTTATCTATTGTAAGATAGTTCTTGTCTCCAAGTGAAAAGGTTTATTATTATCGTGCTTCTCCCTATATCGCGCATCCCCATGTAATGATATTTATCGTGCGCGTCTTTCGCAATCTCTCGGCGCGGCCGTCGCGCCCAATCGTGTGTACCTATCTCTTTGACTGTCACTCTGATCTTTCGTAGCCGCGACAAACGACGAGGTCCAATTAGTTTTAGCCAAGGGTTTAGTAAAAAAGGAAAAAAGCGGGAAAGAAGAGGAGCTCACCGAGTATTCGTGATAACGAAGTTCCCAAGTAGAACGGGAAGTCATGCTAATGTCAAAGTGACGTCAAAATAACAAGAATATGATTACAAAATTCACCTTTCAATCATAATTTAATCTTTTTTTTGTCATTTTGACGTTATTATGACCTTCTGTTCTATCCGGGTTCCGGACGGCAAGGATCTCCTAAGAGATCATCCTTCGTTCCGACATCCGGTTGTTGTCCAGGAAGTCGCGTTGCGCGTTGCAAACCGCAACTGGGAATACCTCCCCCGAGAGAACAGCGCTTCTTTTCACGGTATACATCGCGTCACGCTTATCGGTTGCAAACGACGCACCGCACCAATCGCACTAATCGCCGAGTCTCATAAATCAGCACGTACCTCCTGTCCTCCTGTCATCGCTCGTAGACCCACGTAGACATGATTAGCGAGTAGGATGCGGGACTCGAGAGATCATGCCAGGTCCCCCGTGCGACGAAGACGGAGTAGCTTTCTCGCAGGACTGCGTCGACGCCTCTCTCGAATCTAAAATTATATAAAGTAAACAGACAACTGTTGTCAAACTCATCGTGCGTCGCAGAGCGGCAACGAAATTTTGCGATTGAATAGGATAGGGATCGAAATCTCTCTCTTTGAAATTCGCGTATCGGCGTAAGGACGATTTGAATCGATCCGCGAATTGTAATTAAACATACTTATGCGGGATGGAACTGGATCCAAAATGTACTTCTCACAAGTAACACTACCCAAATGCCACATTCCGATTTTAATAAGTTTCGAATATACTGTAGTCTAACAATAAGTCAAAATAAGAGATATATTTTTTATATGTGCCTGTATAGTTATTAAGGAGGTGAAACATCCTCTTGAAAATTGAGAGGGAGGGATTTTGAAAAATATGTTAATTTAAAAAACTAATTGCATCATTATAAAACATATTAAAAGCCATAAAACTTGATTTAAAACTTTTTTTTATCTTTTATTGTTTCAACAGTATTCGCTCAATAATACAAAAACTGATTTTTTTTAAAAGGATGTTTCACCCCCTTAAATGGCCTTATAAGCACATATAAAAAAATATATGTCTTTTACTTTAACCTAGGACGGTATTCATAGTCAATTTTTATTTCAAGACCGTCTTAAGTAATGACTGCAACATATTCAAAGCTTATTAAAATCGGCGTGTGGCACTTGGATAGTATTACTTATCAATTGCTTTAAAGGTGCATTAGAATTGCAATTTCAGCATAATGTAATAATTAACAGAAAATAATTTCTGGATATATGTCTGACTATTGATTTCTTTTCCAGTAGCTGCTGATAGCATATTTATCAATATTTTGCAATGGAAATGCAAAAATTCAAAAATCGCCGACTAGTTCCTTTCTTCATAATTACGTTCGATGTAAAAGGGAACGCTTGTCCCACGATATCGCCGTTCGAAGTAGGTCCGATTTTTCTTTTCGTCGAACAGCAGCCGCAGAAGAATGCCGCGGAACCATAAATGAAATTGATAAATTTCCAAATCTCCCTCGCGTTACGAGCTTCGATCTATAGTAGTCGCGCGTACGTAGTATGTGCTGAATATTTAGTGACGTCCAGACAAACTGACAATAACGGCTGTGAGTGAGCGGTATTCTTTTCAGCAAAAATCTGTTGTAGCGTAAACCGCATTCCGCTCGATTTGCCCATGTGAATCGGACGATCATCATGTCCGGTCGATATTACCACATACACACAAATGACAATTTCAACATACATGCATACATACATACATGAACACATACATGCAGCGCATGCACGCATCGATTGATTTGTATACTATCAAAACTACAATAAATTCTTTTCGGTCGATACGACTTATACAGATACCGATTACGTTTCAAAATGCGTACACAGAAAAAACATTAATTTCAAATCTACAATAATATTCTTATATATAAGCAAGAATATAAAATCTTTAAAGAATTTAATAATCTTAAACAGAAATAAAATTTCCCTATGTAAGCAAGTTATTGTCTGTTTAAGATTATCAAATTCTTAAAGAAGATTTTATATTCTTGCTTATAATATGTATAAAAATATTATTATAGATTTGAAACTAATGTTCTTTCTGTGTATCGTTTCCCTTTGCACCCTAATTTTCGAGAAGTCGACACTTGCAGCCTGGAGCCTGGAGCATTTTAGCATCCCTTTGTAGTAAGCCGCGTTTCGGGAAAATTTCGAGGGCTCACATTACATTACATCGCGAGTATATGTATATCTCACTCGAACGTCGTACCAGATATTCATGCAATTAGCCCGAGAAAAGCAAAAAAAAAACGCTGAAATTCGATGCACTCGCAGTGAACTATTTTTTTACGAATGATAAAAATTGTCCTTGCGGTTAATATGCCGAGATACTGATATAATAAGGCTAATAAGCGATATACTGATCCATTGTGCACGGATGATTCCCTTCGCACGCGAATTACAATGGTAAAGCAACGCGCGTACGTATTGTGATTCAAGTGTTACGGACCGGCGGAACAAGTGAATCACATAGCCACACATCCACACATATACACGACAAACACACACACACACACACATATATATATATACACTTTTTAGCAATCGTCGATCATTCGAGATAGAATTACGTTCTTGCGGGTACATGAGATAGTTTCATAAACATATTATACAAAGTTAAAAAAAAACGCGACACCCTAGCACGTATGTACGTACTTGCATTGTGCGAAAATTCTGCTTTCGTTTCGAAGACAAAGGAAAAAGAGGTGAGAAGATAGCGCGCGACGCAGCGCGAGGATTTGCGAATCTCTGTACGCGCGCCAAGCGATTCATTTTCCGTTCGCGACTTTTATCGCATTGCAAATGTGTAACTATTTGTTCCACTTGAATCTCATTTGTTGAATATCGAATTTATTTATGCGCTGCGTTTATCTACTACTGTCGCACGCGCGTTGTTCCGACACGCACGTCGTTTTTTAATCACGGGGCGATTTAAGAAGAACGACGATGTAAGCGCGATGTATTTAGCGCGGTGTGATTATTATTGGTAGTCACATGTCACATGCAATGACTATAAATTATTATGTATTATTATGTATCATTATTACTATTATTATTATTATTATATTATGAAAATATATCGCGTTAGTTTTTGGACAAACGAATAAAAACACTAGGGGCGGGGAAATAAAAATTGTAACATATTTGTTGATGGCCAATATCAAATATGTATAAAAGTAATAATAATGCAACATTAATAATAAACAGATATTATTAAAACCGCCTGTCATGTTAATAAAATTGCAAAACCTGTAAGTTTCTAAAATTCTAAATGATAATATTAATTCCGTTCTCGATGATGCAACAAGAATGTAAATCATTCTACATTTCAATTGTTGCTCTATTATTTAGCAAACAGCGATTTTACCGACAGTAATTGCTACCGAGTTCCGGCTAGTAAAGCGAATGCAGATAGAGTACCAAACGAGATCCGTAAACCGTGAGATCTTATTTTTGGACGCTCGCTTATCATTTTATCTCAAACGAATAACAACAATCATTTTAACATACAAGAACATTTTTTTCAAAGAAGTATAATATCTATGAAATAAAATTAATTGTATCAAGATCGCATTATATAGATTTGCAAAGTTAATTTTAATTTTAAAGAAATCAAAATAAAGTACAGGACAGAAACGAGCAATTAGGGATGTTTTAAATTAAAATATTTTTATAATCTATTATAATACAAACTATAATAAACGATAATATACGTTTCGGACTACGCGGAGTCTTCTTCAATTACTAATAATTCAATGTCAAACGTATTGTATTATAATAGATTATAAATATATTTTAACTTAAAACATCCCTAATTGCTCGTTTTTGTCCTGTACTTTATTCTGATTTTGTTAAAGCTTGGTTTACTTTGATATTTGTTTAATTTCAAAGAATTCGCACGTCAAGAATTATATTTATAACTCTATTTTTATTTTGAAAAAAATTAAAATCTATTCCAGAAGGAAAACCGTGGAGAAATATCTCTGACATTAACGAAAGGTTCATTAATGTCGTCAAAACGACGCTAAATATAATTCGCCGCTAAAAATACCGAAGATTAACGAGATAAACGAAGCAAACTCGAGCGGAGGTGAACGCTCGGGGAAGCTCGATCTTCGGAGGGAATTCGCTGAATTTGGTCCCCCTCCCCCCGGTACCGTACATTATACGAATCGGCAGAAAGTTGGATCGCGCGACCGAACGTGACCGTGGAACACAAAAGCGGCGGGAAACGCGGGACTCTCTCGACGGAGGTGCCCGCTTCTCGAGAGGGGGTTGTCGCGGCTGGCAGGCAGGGGCCGCGAAGGGGACGGATTTCGCGGCCGCGCCACCGCGCCGGGCCGAGTCATCGCGACCGCCAAAGAGCGAAGCGCTGTTATGACTCGCGCCTCGTCGTCGCCGTCGTCATTCGAGGTGAATCCGCCCTGCCACCGGCGCCGGGTCGAAACGGTTAAAACGGGGGCCGCACGTGAAAGAGAAGCCTGTGAACTCGATTTTTACCTTCTTTCCGCGTTCGGGATCCGACGCGACGTTCGCACATCGCTCCGCTCATCCGCACGCTCGTTTCCGTCAAGATCATGAAATGGTACGTATGCAAGACGCACCCCCTCTCCCACCGCCCCTCTCCCGAGTCTCCGATTAATTAGCGCGCGCCGAGCGATCGGTCGCGGCTAACTTCACTTCGCTCGCCGCGGATGCTTTTGGGGACGTCCGTTAAATCGCCGCCGATCGTCCATCGATTATCTATAGCTGTCTGATATGCTTACGCATGTCTGAGCGAGTGCATATCATTTTCTAAGTAAATGAATTACGAGAGCTTTGCCAGAGCGTTAAACTTAACCGTTTTGGAAAACTTCCCGAATTCATAACTGAGATGTCTGGATTTGACGCTTCTCTTATAAATAGAGAGAATAACTGCAAATTTCTCACGAGCTCACAGATTTTGTAATTCGCGAAAAAGTTCTCTCATCGTCGCTGGCTATTCCTAGAAGCTGCTATTATTAAAAAAAAAAACACTTGATTCTTCTTTTATATCTCTCTTCTTTTATATCTAATTCCTGAGAGAACGAAAAATTTGCATAATGTAATTAAATCTTCTTTTCATATTTTTATTTTCTCTTGGCAGTTTTATCTTTGGCAAAAGTATTCACGCTAATTTCTTAATCAATGCCTCTCAGAATATTATTTGAATATTGAAATGGTTCGATGAATCGAGCTTCACCGATACACAGACAATTAAGAGGCGATAATAACTCCCGATGCGTAATTATATAACGATAATTACCGTCTATTTTCGCGCCCGGGGTCTCAATCTACGATTCGTATCGCGTCCGAGACGGGATATCCTATTATTAAAGTCCCTTGAAATAATCGTCGCATCGTACATTCTTTAAATCGCATTCCACACCATTCGATAACTGTGCAAATTTATGTATAATTTACGCGTAGAGTATCACGATATTCTATTCATAAGTCCGTATGAATAGGCCATGCTCTCTGTCGCTCGCCCGCTTCGATATTGTGCGATAATCGAAATATTCTAGAATCAGCGTTCTAGAGTCTATTCTTATTTCCGTGCAGAGAGAGATGCCCGCAACGCAGGCACGTCGGCTCGTATGCGCGGAATAAGAAAACGGAGTGAGAAAAATGGAGACAAGTTGGAAAAGTTTCTCTGGTGAGAGGAGGAAGACGCTGCTCGGTGTATTATATGCCGAGTGGGGCCGTTTAAAAATAGATGTTTAAACTTAAATTATGCCCTCTAGCAAAGGGAGCCGCGGGCGAGCGGGCAAAATTTTATAAGCGCTTTACGCCTTAATATAGCCGAAGGATGTGTCGCGACAATCGAAATGAGAGTCCTTCTTTATTTAATTGACGTTATGACGAAAGAGCGCGAAACTAATGCCACTTAAAAGTTAGAATTATTAGGGAGTGACGAGAATTTTCCTCTACTGTGCTGATTTTTTATTTTATTTTTTTTTTTTCAATAAATTGCCCGCAACAGTCGTAACGCGTAATCAAGTCTTTAATAAGAAATTGTGCTCCATACACACGTGGGCGGAATCCCATACGTGCATGCTCTACCATGTCTCGTCACAAAAAATTCCCGTCTTCCCAAAATATCGATTCGCTCGAGAGAAACGCGCCGCGCGGCGACCGATTCCCGCTTATGATTCAGCTTATGAATTAATAAGCGCTCCTAATACGATTGTCAACGAACGGGCTACTTCTGAACCGCTAATACGATTAATCTCGACGCGACTACCGATTCGTGGAGAGAAGGCGGCGGAGGGGGCGGGGAGGGGGGAGGAATGTGTTACGAATTCAAGTATCGATTGTGTATTACACAATTTAAGGAAAATTACAAAAGTGAGCAAATTCATTGCATGCTAATCAATGAAATTATAAACAGTAAATTTGCTCACTTTTGTAATTTTCAAGTTTTGTGATACACAATCTATTCCCAGATCAATTGTGTATCACAAAACTTGATAAAAGTTACAAAAATGAGCAAATTTACTCTAGAATGTTTATAATTTCATTAATTAACATATAGTAAATTTGCTCACTTGTAATTTTCACCAAGTTTTGTGATAATCAATCTGTAATCGTCGATCCGCGAATGATGGAAGAAGGAGAGGAGTGTTTGCGATCTTTTTTTCCGCGAAGCGCCATGAAAGGAGATTCCACGCAATTCCACGTCGTCGCGCCGCGGCATTTACTTACCATGCGGAACTTTGACGCGCGCGCGAAAAGAGCGCAAGATCTACGGGAGATAATAACCAATAATAAACGCGCGCGCAAGAGAGAGAAAGAGAAAGAGAGAGAGAGAGAGAGAGAGAGACAAAGAGAGACACGGGCGATACTGGCACGGATGGGCGCGAGTGGGCGCGGTGAGCGCGCGGGGGCGGGAGGGGGGACGGCCCCACGCAGAAGGGTGCGCGGCATCGATCGGCCGCGCCGCGCCGCGCGCGCTATCTCCCGTCGATTCGGCGCACCACCGCGCACTCTCGTCGCGGTGCCGAGATCTGCGAAAGATGGCCGTGCCGCTGGCGTTTGACGGCGAGTTTCACGGCAGCCGCAGAGCCCCGGGCCCGGCGGTCGCGACGTGCGAGTGAGATCGGCGCCTGGCGACGGCGACCCGTTGGCGCGCGGACGTTGGGGCGGTCTCCCCGGCGCGGTCGGGACGGGATGACGGGACTGTGAGACGGGACGGTGTTGTGCGCGCGCGGCTGTGCGACGATCGTCCAGCGGAAGAGAGTAACGTCGCACGGCTCGGGAGCAACGTCGGCGCCGCGAGCGCGGTGTATGCCTGTAGCAGACGACATTGTTAGTAAAAATAAAGTACTATTACACATACATATATCTATATATATTTGGATCGGTTCCGGGGTGAGCGAGAAAGAGTGGATTATACGCGCGGCGAAAGGCGCGCTCGTGATCCTGCGCCGCGACGTGGAGATCCGTTTCTCGTAGGCGGCGGAGGAAAGGTCGCTCTCTTCATGCCGCGCCTCGCGTTCCCCGTCTAACGATGCTCGCCCGACGGCGACTCGCGAGAGGGAGGATGATCGGAGACGTGCGTGCTCGACGGCCACAATTGATTGTCGTGACATCCGTTGGTCGACGAGTCGAGTCACGCTGACACGGAGTAACGATCGCTAAGCCGGAGAGAAAGAAAGAGAGAGAGAGAGAGAGCGCAGAGTTGATGCGAACAATCGAAAGATCGCTTGATATGGAGGTGATTCGCTTCAGGACCGAATAACAAGAAACTGAACCAGCGACACTTTTCTCTCGCACGCAATCATGGCTGCCTAGCGCAGGGCGCGTATCGACCAATTTTGTCAAACGCCGTTTCAGGTTAAAATCGTAATCCCGCGATGCATCTTGCTCTCGGCGGCTCGGCACCGTCGCGTGGGCACGCTGCGTCATGCTGTGCGTGTATTTATGACGTAATCTGTCACCTTGCGTTTTTCCAGGCCCGCGAATCCCGAGGATTCGGCGTTGAGGAATGTAGGCGACGAAAGCACGGATCAAAATAATAATATAACTATGACGAGCGAGGATCTGCTGCAGCCCGGCCATGTGGTCAAAGAGCGCTGGAAAGTTGTAAGCTTTTCGTCCTTCTCGTGTATCCGAGAACTTGTCACTTTTATGTCCATTTCTATCACGGCTGATTAACTTTAGTCCCGGTTTAACTTACTTTTCATCTTTTTCTTTTTTATAAATACTTTGTATAAATTTTAAGGCTAAAAAAAGATAGTAAATTTAACCAAGATTAAAGTTAATTTGCCCTGGTAGAAATAGACATTATTCAGAGAAATACTTTGACACGATATTTTACATCGATGCAATTTGCTGTTTGATAACAATACCTGATAAGCTAGATGTAATCTCTAAAAAAGATGTGTATTTTTTGAATGTGTAGGTAAGAAAAATAGGTGGCGGTGGATTTGGTGAAATTTACGAAGGTCTTGATTTAATGACGAAGGAACAGGTTGCCCTTAAGGTCGAATCTGCAAGGCAACCGAAGCAAGTCTTAAAGATGGAAGTAGCTGTACTAAAAAAATTACAGGGTTAGTATAAATTTTTTTTTCACTAAACAGATGTTTATGTTACCTGGACGTTTCCTCATTTCTAGAGATTATCGCTTTATTGTAAAAATTGTTCTAGGTAAAGACCATGTTTGCCGTTTTATTGGCTGTGGACGTAACGATCGATTTAATTATGTTGTAATGCAATTACAAGGAAAGAATTTAGCTGAATTGCGCAGGGCACAACCGCGAGGGGCTTTTTCACTTTCTACCACATTACGTCTTGGTCTTCAAATTTTGAAAGCTATAGAAAGTATTCATCAAGTGGGATTTTTGCATAGAGATATTAAACCTGTAAGTACCTGTGCTTACATCTGTGCCATTTAAGTGGAGAGTATATTGAATGACCTGTACTTTTATCACGTATTAAAATTGTATAGTTATAAAGATATTAATTTTTATTTTACAGTCAAATTTTTCAATTGGCCGCCATCCTTACAACTCCAGGCTAGTGTACATGTTAGATTTCGGTCTAGCTCGACAATTCACGACCAGTACAGGAGAGGTGCGACCGCCTCGTGCTGCTGCGGGATTTAGAGGAACCGTCCGATACGCGTCAGTCAATGCACACAAAAATAAAGAGATGGGCCGACATGATGATTTATGGTCACTATTTTATATGCTAGTCGAATTCGTTAATGGACAACTGCCATGGCGAAAAATAAAAGATAAAGAACAAGTAAGTCAAACAGATTTCAACGCAGTTGTAAGATACAGACCATTTTGTGTATAATTAAAAGCATTATTAAAATGTTTGCGAAATCTTGTATAGGTGGGTCTCATGAAAGAAAAATATGATCATCGATTACTTTTAAAACATCTCCCATCCGATCTAAGAGTCTTTTTAGAACATATTCAGGTAATCTCAAATATAATTTATACTAATTACATGGCAATTAAATCTCTATCTTTGTACTGATACATTTATATTTTTGTAGAGTTTGGAATATGCAGATAAACCAGATTATGGTATGTTATCTGGTCTGTTTGATCGATGTATGAAACGTAGAGGTGTAAAACCAAACGATCCCTATGATTGGGAAAGACCATTAATAGCTAATGAAGGTTTATCAACTACTAGATCATTACCTACAGTAGCTGTACCACCCCCTCTTACTACAGCTACTACCCTCAATCAGCCTCCAACCACAAATGTGGATACGAATAATCAAGAGAATGTGGAACCAGACAACAGAAAAGAACTAGATGTAAGAGATATAAGAATCTCATTAATATTTTAAGCTTATTAACATTAAACCTTCCACAATCCGATCAAATGACCGTTTTCAATCTTTCGTGTAGTTTTCTACATACAACATTATTATATCGCTGTTTAACTTTACGAATTTTCTTATAATATACATACAATAAATTTTTCAATATTCTTTTTTTATTCTTATATTCTTTTTTTATTTCTCTTGTTTCTTTTCTTCTGAGAAATATATGTAGCTTGTCTTACCTTCTGCAACTGGTCATTTGACCCGTCACGGTAGAAATAAGTATACGTGAAATATTGGTAGGTTTAGTGTTGAGATAACATTTTGCTATATTTTTAAAGATCTTTAATATTTTTTTATGTTTTAAGAGCACAATTATTTTTTATCGTGTATATTTGTTTGGCATAGGCGCAATTGGATTACGAAAGTATATACAGAAGAAACAGGCAACGTGGAATAGAAGGTTCTCCAGTGCCATTTGCAGCAGCTATTAGTAATCATGGTAGGGATAAAAATTGCAATGCCACAATTCCAACAACAGATAATACACATCAACAGGTCGCGCAACAAACTATGCCACCCTTGCCAACTCAAGGTTTGTACAGCTGACTTATATTGCAATATTTGTTTTATCTTTATTACATAGTAATTAATCGCTCATCGCGACAGGATCTCCCAAGAAACGACGCGCAGTTTCGATGGCAGTAGAGTCTCAAGTTCCTACACCCGTAGAAAAGCAGGTGGATAACGAAGGAGACGCATTAATGGCTTCCGCACGTTCCGCATCCGAGGTTCCTCGCCTTAAAACAGTAACAAACGCAACAGCACCACTTAGGAAATCGGCGAGCGGCGCTACGTTGCCCGCTACTCTCGCCCGCTTGCGCATCGCTACACCCGAGGGAACGTCCGGGGAATTACCGAGCCCTCGTATACAGACGGAGGTCGACGCTTCCTATTGCTCTTACGACGTAACTAATACTAAATACGTTGGAAATCAAAGTCCGGTGAGTATCGGCGATCTATATTTAACATGACAGATTTATACTTGCAAGTTATAACTGGACAAATTTTATATTTGGATGTTTCCAGGTAACTGAGCAAAGAGAACCTCTCAGAAGAGAGCCCAGAAGGAGAGCGGATAGCCGACAACAAGTAAGAAGCGGTCGTTCGGCGGTACGTGACTGTTCTATAACACAATTTGCACAAATAGACGATGACAACGTATCCGCTCTGCAACAAGTGACCAAAGGAGGAGGAGGATTGACTCTAGCCTCGCAATGGAAATCACAATTTGACGATTCCGAAGAGACTGATAACGAGTGGAAGGGCGAAAATTTGCAGAGCCCCGAGCACAAAGGGACAAACGCCCCAACCATACCGCCACAAGTAAAAATTCTTGCTTATTACAATAAAAAAATTAGATGAGCAAGAGCATAATTATGTTGCATAAATATACTCATGCAGTGTTCGAAATTTAAACAAGTTTACACGTGCAGTCCACAGGTATCGTCGAGGGTCCACAGCAATTGGATACAAAACCCGTCGCAGCTCAATCAAATGCCTCAAATGTGTGTCAGCAGCAGTCTTTAATGCCCACAGCATTATCGAAAATAAGCGAGGATTCTCCGAGACTAGCGGTACCGCATAGATGTTTAAACATCGCGGGTATCGAAAAATATCCAGAACTGCAAGGAGGACTCCCGCGAGCTTGGAGCGTTCCAGTCTTAGCGCCACACGTTCGAGCTTACCTTGAAGCTCCATTGGTTTGTACCGTGTTCTATGTGACTTGTAACTGATTGCTTTTGCACAGTTTTTAGACGTATGTAAATTTCATTGGTAATAGGTTCAGCAAGCGGCATTTGATGATTTGCTGTATGAAGTCGATGTTATGAGGAATATTGCTACGCGATACGATGAGCCGAGACAGACCGCACCAGTTAGAAGATCTAGTCTACCAGCAGTATCTTTCTCTCCTGATACAATGTTTAACACTCCTAGAGGAGAGGAAGAGGAGGAAGAAAGAGCGGTAGCGGGTAGATTAGAAATCAGAGTGGTAGACGCAACTGGTGGTGCTACAATTGTGCAAACTAGTGCTGACAGGGAACCATTACAAAGTACGTGTGATTGATTATTTTTTTTTCCCCTACAAGTCAGTTATTGTTTAGTGAATTAGTGAGTTAGTCAATCTATTTTACGCTTGTAATGCAAGTATTTGCATTATCTGACTTTGTAGAGAAATTAACGAATGGCACGGCAGGTAGTCCGGCTAGTCCTAATCCGGGACCGGAAGAACCATCGATATATTACGACGCCACGGAGAATCGACCGATTGCAAACGCGAGTTTGCAAAAGGAATCGATTAATGTCATTACTGCCTCGACTACTGTACAAAATGCAGTACCGCTTCGTGATAATAAGGACAATAAAGAGAAGGAAACATCTAGTAGGACGTACATCGCTCATAGTAAAATACCGGTTCCTGTTAAAAGTCCAAGGTGTTCGCTATCCGAATCGGCGCCCGAGACTAACACTCCAAATACCAAGGGGGGAATTGGAAGTGACGTAGAAAAACTACCCGTGCCCGCGACTGCAACTAAGGAAAAAGAGAATAGTTAGTAAAACTAATATAATACAGAAAATTCTTTAATAATGTATATAATATTTATAGCTATATCTAGTTGTTTATGACATGCAGGATTGTGATAAAAATTGACAAGACGTATATTGTCCTTAAAAATTTTGTAAAGAAAGATGTATCATTGAAGATACATACTGAAAAAGCTACGCTTTTAAACGCTTTAATTTATTATTATATTGTGTTTATTACTATGTTTTATTTAACAATTTTAAAGATATTGCTTATTTACTGTTATCGTTGTTATTATTAGAGAAAAGTTTTTATGAAATATTAATATAACTTCAACATTTAATAAAAAATTTATTATATTTTGAAACAGTGTTATCTAAAGAAAATAATTGTAGTAAGAAACGAACTTTTAAATGATACTTTTTGCTTTAAAAAAATTTTACATCTATTACATTGTGAATGAAATAGATTTTGCAAATGATTTCATGTTCTTAAAGCAAGAAATATTAACATTTCATAACTGTGTAAAATATTATGTAATAATAAAGTATATACAAATTTTCTAAATATCCCAAAAGAATTCAACCATTGCACATAAGAAATATTTTTTGACAAATAAAATAGTATTAGTCTAGAAATTGTGATTTGTATTTAAAAAAAATAAGAATGTGTGTGCGTGTATGTGTGTGTGTGTGTGTGTGTGTGTATATATATATATACGTGAAATTAAATTGATATATTAGAGTTCCTCTTCGTACTAACGCTCGCAAATTTTAGCTGTCAGAGGTAAACCATTGACAGCACATGCGGAAGCGCCAGCACATTGCCGTCGCATGCCATTATCTGACGCTAGACCAATCATGTCACCTTTAACTTCAGCCAGCTCTGCCGAAGATGAAAATTTAACCGGATGTACGCCCGCTTTGCGCCGCCGAAGACAAAGTGAAAAATATGTGACAGACGCTAGTCAGCTGAATCTGCAATTCCAAAGACCGCAACACAGAACGAGACCGCAATCTGAAGTATTGCCGAGACTTTCTCCCAGGGGAGTACCCTCGCATCTTTTACGGGAGCCTGGTAAAAAGTCCGAAGAGAGCAGTGAAAGTGATTCTAATAGCAGTGGACCGCCGAAATCTTCTCGTCAACCACCACCACCGCCTACATCGTTGCCACCTCACATAGCAGAAAATAATGCTAGGTGAATATATATTGTACACTTGTATCTGATTTTTATAAGTAATTTGTAACTGGATATTTGATTTTTTTACTTTCTTGATAAGTCACTATATGAAGAAAATTAATTAAAACTAATCATGTCACGTATAATTTCTCTTCTGTGATTATAGATGTAAATTTTCTGTACTTATAGATGCCGCCGTTATTGGCCCATACCAGACGCAACGGTTGCTAGCAGAGAATCGTGAGATTTGATGTTCAGAATGACAAATAGCCTCAGTTTATGTTAGGATTGAGAAGACTTTTACTGCTCAACCATCTGAGAATGTGATATCATTTGGGGCACCGCAAATACGCAATTTTTCTGATAAATACGTCGTCGAATACGTGAAAATTTTAGTAAAACATAATCATATCTATATATCTACAAAGATACAGAACATAGCTATTCATTTAGCGAACATGTAACTGTCTGTGAATGCGTATTCAATTAATGTTGCTTTAATTAATTACTGAACTTGTTGAGCGAATTCCTCAAAAGAAGTCTTTCTAATTATTTTTGTGGTATGTGCTCAATAAGTTTCAGTAAATTGAATGAAAGTGTACATGAGATTGCTTTCAGTGTGCAAGCAGTACAATAATCTGGTGATTTGAGTTAGTCACTTTTTTAAGACTATTTTTTTCTTTATTTATAATACTTGTCACATTTATTATTTGTTACAATACGAACATGTCCATCCAGTAAATTTCTACACATGTGGTATTATACATTTCTTTTCTTTTTTATATCTGTTGAATTTACATAGTTTGGTTTATACATAGCATATATTTTATATATGTTACCAGAACTCTCTCTATACTTTTATTAAATCTAATAGAATTTTCTTTGCACGGAAGTATCGAATACACTTATCTGCATAATTTGTCCATATTATATAAAATATCCTATAGAAACTTTATAAGATTTATAAATCTTATAAGATTTTATTAGTGGTAGCTACAAAGTAATATAAACACA